>VZRL01000783.1:219509-254721 GCA_013397895.1 Origma solitaria
AAGGAGATCGTCTACAACAAGCTGCTGCCCTATGGCGAGCGCCTGGAGGCAGAGGCCGCCCGCTTCCTGGCGCACATCAAGGGCAACCTGGCCCGCGCCGTGCAGCTGCAGGAGCTCTGGCCCGGCGGGCTCTTCTGGACCAGGAAGCTCTCGACGTGAGTGCCGGGGAGGGACGGGGAACGGCGCCTCGGGCTGCGAGCGGCGCGTCGGTCCCTTCCCTTCTCTTCTCTTGCCTTGCCTTGCCGAGCCGAGCCGAGTCGAGCCGTGCCCTGCCCGCCGGGAGCGCCTCCCGCATAACGGAACCGCCGGCCCCGGCCGGGCCGGGGCTCCCGGCCGCTGTCCCGTCCCCGCCTTACACAAGGCCAGCGCTTCCACTTCGGAAACGGGGACAAAGGTGGCTCGGGCCGCAGGAGCTCGCCTGCCGCCTCTGAAACTTCCGAATTTTACGAGTTATGCGCTTGTGCGTTTAACGCGTGCTTTTATTCTTAGTACATATATATTTTTTTAATGCTTATTTGGCCACCTGTTTCGCCTCTCCCTTTCTTAAGCAAGTTGTGGTTGATACAATCTCTGTGTAACTTCTGCTATAGAGACACGAAGCCTTTCTCAAGACAGGCGATTTGTTGGGTCAGTGCTGGCAGGATTAAATTCTGGCTTAATGCTGTGTAAACACCGCTGGTGCCCTTGATATCTTGGCTGTACTCTGGCGTGGGGTAGTTTGTGCTGATGTTGGCCGTGCTGCGTGTGCTGGCAAGGTGTTTTTGATCCAGATAAACCCGCGGTGGTTTCATAGATAGCACCGAGTACTACATAGGTTTCTCCTCGTGAATTTTACAAAGTACACTTGGCCCCCTTTTATCCGGGACACTCTGGCACTGGGTATGGGATCATATGACAGTGAGTCTTGTAGCTTCAATCAGTAAATTCTGTGGATGTTTATCATGTTTTGTTGCTGAATGCTGTGTGTGCCTTCATAAACAGCATTTCCTGTGTGCCACAGACGAAATACGTGTGTTTTGAACCGTTTCGAAATGCTCACTTACAACTTTCCTCCTTACATAAGTCCTTTTTTTATAATATGAGAGTTTAATATACATTTGTCAGTCAAAGCCTGTTAGATACAACTGTATTGGAACGTAAGCGCCTTTCTGTTTCCCAAGAGGTAGTCTTAGATAGAATTACAGTGTCGGTTGCAAAATGACTCACATGTTTGTGTTATGTGACAGTTTGAACCTGCTTGGAACCAGTTCAAGACTGCTTCCCTTCCCACCCCCCCAGCCATCTGCCAACTCATGCTTGTTTCAGTGGTACCTGTTGCCTGTACCTGTGGTGGGATTTCCTATTCCTACCGAGTTGAAATAAACTTAGGAATTCCTACAGTGAGAAAGACGGGCTTTAGCTAAACAGGCTGAATGGGCGCAGAAATTCATTCAAAGTGTGCCTTAGAATCACCCTGTTACTCACTCTGTAAATGGCAATTGCTGTTACCACTTCAGGCTCCAAGGCACTGAATTTGGCCTGTTGGGAACCACTGCTGTGCTGCTTTATGAATCACAGAAAGGTCAGCAGGCTCCAATTTGTGGTTTTCCACCTACTCTTTGAAGTTTGAATTCATTGTGAGTGTTTGCAGCCTGTCTGATGCCTGTTAGTACCGAGATTTTCTTTGTGGCATTTTAGATACAAGGGAGGCTCTGAGTGTGTTTGGTGTGGGCAGGGAAGGAAACAGTGGGCTTGGTGTAAAAAATGAGCTGGTGTAGTTAATGTGAGAGATGTGTTGCTGCTCGGTTTGACTTCACAAAGTACTTCTAGGGATAAAAGCTTAGAGAATCAGGATTGTTCAGCCTGGAGAAGGGAAGGCCTGGGGTGACCTAATTGTGGCCTTCCTGAAGGGAGCAGACAAAAAGATGGAGAGGGGCTATTTATGAGGGCCTGGAGTGCCAGGACAAGGGGGAGTGGCTTCAAACGACCAGAGGGCAGGGTTAGATGGGATATTGGCAAGGAATTCTTCCCTGGGAGGGTGGTGAGGCCCTGGCACAGGATGCCCAGAGAAGCTGTGGCTGCCCCTGGATCCCTGGCAGTGTCCAAGGCCAGGTTGGATGGGGCTTGGAACAGCCTGGGATAGTGGAAGGTGTCCCTGCACATGGCCGGGGTAGGACTGGATGGGCTTTAAGGTTCCTTCCAACCCAAACCACTCTGTGATTCTATGAAAAACATTAGTAAAAGTTTAGACCTAGATAAAATACTTCCAGCCCTGTGGTGTTCACGACAATAGAATCCAATTTCTACTGTCTCTCGATAGTCAGGGACTCATCTCCAAATCGACTTGCTCCATTTTCCCCTTCTGGAAAAAGCTATAATTAATAAAAAGAAAATGTTCTGAATCTTCATAATGGAATGATGGCTGCTTAGATGTGTTGCCAATGTCTGAGCTGCAATTCTCACAGCATTCTGTGAAATACTTTATGCCTTTATTGCACAGATAAAAATGTTAATGCAAGCTGGGTTATGTGTGCATATGAGTGAGCAATGCAAACAGTGGCATGCAGATGATACACCTGCACAGTTACACCTCCTCAGCTTCATACAACTCTATGCCACAGGGGAGAATGAAAGTGAAACTCTGATATTTTTTTGAATTAAAAATTGGAGTACCCTTTCATGGTGACAGCTGAACTGTGTATTTTTTATACCCCCCACAGCTGGAACCATGACTTGCACATATTTATCTTTAGCACAGCTGTTTTGGCTGTCTGATATCACAAATTGAGTAGGGAGGGGGGACAGAAAAGAGGCAGAATAGGAGTTTATCAGACATAATGTCTGTAAGCTGATTTGCATAATTCTTTTATGGGTAATTTTCAGTGGTGATAACTGGTTCTTTTGGGATGTGTGTGTGAAGTGTGTTGAGAGAACTCTCTCTCCTGTGAGGAGAGTAACTTAACGATTTGACTACGCTTCTGAAGCAAGTAAAACTTGCCTCAAAGACTGGCAGTTAAATCTGTAATAATTGCTCCAAGATTCCTCTGGCTTTGGCTGGTAAAAGCTTGTAAAATACTAACTGGGTTGTGAAAGCAGAAGGGTGAATCTTGGCTTGCCACAGCATGTGTGGGAAAAGCAGGTTGCATCAAAATAATTTGCTTAACTGGCCTTGCTCCATAATCTTTTATGGTCTCTAGGTCAGCGGTAGTTACTGTCTCAATTTCTCCCTCTTTCATGTTTTATAGATTGTTCTAAAAATTTTTTTAAAAAAGTAACCAATAAATGAGCATATTAATATAGTATGGACATTTCATGGTTACTGTACATGGAGTTAACTCTGCAGCCAGGCAAACACACAAATGCCTTTCTGTGCTTTCTGCTCCAGTAGTCAGGGGTGTGCGAAGCTGAGGGGCACAGTTGCTGTCCCTGACAATGTTATTTTATGTGCTTGTCAGGTGTAGACTTACAAAATGACATTCAACTGTCTTGCTGTAAGGTGTGGAAAAAATGCAGCTCAACTGTTTGGAAGGAGAATGACAGGACACAAAGTTACAGTAAGGATGGAAATGTCTCCCTGAGACTCTGCCAAGTAGTTTAATCACTATTGCCTAAAAGTTTTGTTTGACATCTTTCTCTCATCTTTATCAGAGAAATAGAAGCTTTCTTTGGCTGTGTGAGGGATGTGTGTGCTGTGTACATGTGATTGAAGCAGTCCTGCTGAGCGTGATTCATTGTTTTTCACATCGTTTGTCAAAAACTGAGCTTTAAACCAGTGGTGATCCTGTCCCGTGTATTAGGAAATGCAAATGGAGAGGCAGGAATTTAGGAGAGTGTGCTGTTCAGCTTCTGGAGGGGAGGTAATTTTTAACTGTAGCAGAGCAGCCAACTTTCTAGGGCAGTTTAGGATGGCCACATGATATGATACTACACTTCCTAAAAATAGACCTATTGTACTTGTGGAGGGAGAGATTGGATACCCAGCACCCTGAGATTGGGGAATTAGCTTTTTGGTTCCTTTTTTTTTTTTTCCTTGTAATTTCCAGAGACCCTGTACTCTGTCAGAAAGAATGGGGTTGGAAACAGAATTTTCACATCCTAATCATGTTTCCTAGGTTGTGTGGGTCAGTTTTATTTGTTGGTTTGTTGGTTTGTTTTTTTCCCATGTAGCTGAACCCAGGGGACCAACACAATGAAGGGCAATTAATTTATCCTTTTTGCAGGATGAGACCTCATAAAACCTCAAAGGAATCAAAAGGGCAGTGGAATTAAGATTTCAGGTGTCATCTCAATGTAGTATTATCTGGTTTCAGTAGTCTTATTTTTTATTTTGCAACAATTTAGTTCTAGAATTATTTTTTTCCCCAGTAACCCAATTATCCTCAAGAGACACCATTTCTGTGATGAATGTTATCTGTCTGATTAACCCCTGGACACCCTTCAGTTCTGCCTATATTCTTTTATTTAGTAGTGGTGGTATTTCATTGCTTGTGAGGGGATATTCTGAAAATACTGCAGTTCCACTCTGGTAGATTTTACTTATTTAATCCTGAGGAAAAGGCTGGGCACCCCTCTCAAGAAGTATTTATTTTCCACCACTGCCTTAATGCTCAGCTGGGTTAATACAAATAATTGACCCCTTTCAACTCTGCCTCCCTCCTACATAAAGAAGCTGTAAAATATGGGAGCAATTTGGCATCAAGTTCTGCTGCTTGGGCATAGTGACATCTTTGTGTTCAGCACGTTTCTGTGTACTTTACTCCTTTCTTAATTAAACAGCATTTTGTGTAGCAGAGCTGTTGTTAGCAAATGTCACGAAGGAGAACCAGCCAAACATTTTATTTTCAGTTATATATAGCAATGCTGGCAGATAAATTGGATCTCTGTGTTTCTTCGTAGTTAAAACTTATTTTCTAGGCTTCTGCAGTTTCTTTTTTTTAAAAATCGTACGTATTTCACCCGTTTTTCTTTCCCTGTGGATTCTTTTTACATGTCTTTTTTAGGCATGTGAAAAGTGTAGGTGTTCAGCTCTTGGTGGTGTAATTCTGTAGGTAGGTAGTGTCTCTGGCCAATCCGGATTATTTAGGTTCCTGTGGTGGAAAAAGTGGGTTATCACTTATTTGATTTGTTTCCTTCTGTGTTTAAAGTAAGTACGACAAGTTGAAATGAACATCAGCAAAAACACTGCCCATCAAATGTAAACATCCCCCCTTGAATTTGATAGGAAAAGGGAAGTGGAAAGCAGCTTTCTTAGGAATCTTTGAGAACAGTCAGAGCAGTAATAAAAAGGGAAGTTGCCTCCCAGCGAAGAGTAATTTACAGTTGAGCCACACCTAAAATGCTCTCCTGGCACCTTATATAGGTTTTGCTGGTGCTGAATATCTTTCAAGACTTGAAACATGTTTCTTTTTTCAATCTCATCTTAAAAACAGCAAAACTTCTGGAGTTAGTTTGGTGGATCTGGATAGTGGGACACATCACCAGTAAAGCTCAGTGTCTAAATCAATCGTTCATCCTTACTGGAAGCTGTTGGATTTGGGCTTGACTTGGTACTTTTCTGGTTGTTTTTTTAGCTTCTGGGTTGTGTCCTGTCCATGTGGTTGCAGTATTTGTAGAATCCTAGAGGGCTGTGAACTTTATTTGGTCATTCTTTTTCTTCCTTGTAATTGCAATTGTAAATCTTCCCTTGATGTGTTTCTTCAGGTTCTTATTTGTTGGATTTGAGAACCAAGTTTTAGTTTCGTTTCACTGAACAGCAAATTGGAGGGGTTCTGGCTCAGGTCTTGGATAAAATAGGATGTTTAAAAACATTGCTGACTCCCCTTGTGTTTGATTTGCAGATACATCCGACTCTATGGGAGAAAATTCAGCAGGGAGGATCACGTGCTGTTTATCAAACTGCTGTATGAGTTGGTGACAATTCCAAAGCTGGAGATCAGCATGATGCAAGGATTTGCACGCCTGCTGATCAACCTGTTAAAGTGAGTACAGATTTCTGCTGACTCTGGAAACTTCTGTCTCAGAACAGCTGATTTCTTGCTCAATGTTGCACTTTTCATGTAGCAGAGTTCTTGCAGCTTACTTCGCTTATCTGCCCTGTACAGTGCTAGTGGTTAAAGGGTCCTCTTGTGCAAACACCTTTCAAAGCTTTAGCAGTGGGATTGAAAGTGGAAGACTGCCAGTTTTCCCCCTATCAGGAGAAGCAAACAGCTCAGAGAGCCAAGAATTAAGGCTGAATCTCTGCTAGGGAGAAAATGAAAACTGGCTTACAACTTGATAATGTTTATTTCACTTAGTCAGGAAGAATCTTGACAGTGTCACTTGTGCTGGAGGCTGCTGGTGGCCAGCCTGCTCCTGCCTGGCCTTGCTGCAGTTTGTGCCAAACTCCGAGCAGGGATGGGGGCGTTCCCATGGGCGGTGGGTCCCTGTCAGTGTTTAATCCTGAAGTGCCTGGTGTTTTGTTTCCTATTAGGAAAAAAGAGCTGCTTTCCAGGGATGATTTAGAGTTACCATGGCGACCACTCTATGAAATGTTGGAAAGGATATTATACTCCAAAACAGAACATCTGGGATTAAATTGGTTTCCCAAGTAAGTTCACATTTTAAAACATTTGATAGGCCATAAGTACCTGCTTTAAAGTACTTTGTAATGTGCTTTTAATATCTGGAATCTGATAGATGGGAAATATTCTGTTTCTATTTTCATGAGGCACCTTTCAATAATTGCATGCAGGGCTGCACTGAATCATGTATCTCCTTCTGCCAGTGGCTTGTGTTTGTCATGCTGTTTCTTTCTTTATGAATGTGATTAATTTTTAAATATGCCGTAACAGAGGTCTTGCTTAACTTATTTTAGGGTGATAACCCACAGTTTAATAAATTTAGTATGAAATATTTAACAATATTGTTGTGGTTTAACCCCAGCTGGCAACTAAGCATCACTCACTGCCCTCCCTGGTGGGATCAGGGAGGAAATTGGAAGGGTAAAAGTGAGAAAACTCGTGGGTTGAGCTGAAGATGGGTAATAATATGAAGAAAATTAACTTAAACCAGTACCGATAATAAGTTAAATGTCTGCTGTTCTCTTCTTTAACACAATAAAGTTGGGTGAAAAAAGATGCAAATGGTACTTCCTTCAATATTTGTACTGTAATCATTCCCAGGATCTGGAATCCAGGTGTAAATGAGTCTATACACCAAGAAAACTGAAATGTTTTCTGTAGGAAATATATGTATATACTCAAAGTGATGCTGTGATAGGGAGAAATAATTTTTTTTCTCCAGTTAAGAATTCTAGACATGTTCTATTGATTTGAAAAATGAAAACTTGTTTTCTTTGCTTTCTCTGCACTGTCAATCCCTCTCCATCTGTCAGATTTCCTGGCTTACAATTTTCATCATTATCCCAGTTAGAGGAAGTCCTGCTCTATAAATTACAGATTATAAAAGGTAGCACATGGATAACAAATTGAACTGAAACTTTATGTGAAGAAAATGCTTCATTTGCTTTTAAAAGAATAATTTTATTAATGATACTGAAGCACTGCCACTGATTCCTGAGGGGAAGATCCTGTTGCTGTTCAGGGACATGAACAGGAAATACATGGAGCATTTCAGGCTGTATTTCTCCAGTGGCTGCGTAGCTGAAAAAAATCAGTTTGCTAAATTGAATTATTTTGCTAATTGTAGGTAAAATGTGAAAGAGCAAAGCCTTGCTTGGTTTATTTTGGTTTTATTTTTTATTTTTGCACCTACACACTTTGCTCTGGGGGGATGGTGTTGAGTAACTTCTTATTTATTGTGTAGTGGGGAGGGAACTTTTCCAGGAGAGAAAAGGAGCTTAAGCCCTGGAGGAAGATCTCAGTTGTGTCGCTCTGTCTGAAGCATTCAGCTTTTATTAACTTTATTCCATGTCAGACACTCCGTGCAGTGCGATTCCTTCTCATACAGTGCTCATCCTTTTTTCAGGGGTATCCTTTTGGTGGAAGTCAAGGTTTTACAAGCTGATTCATAGCTGTTTAATTTATCTCCTGTTTTAATTGAATTTTATTTTTGTTTACATTCAGTTCATATCGACCAGGCTGGTCTTCACCTAAAACATTTGTCCTTAATGTATTACATAGGTGGTAAGAATTACTTTCTTTTTGTTGAGCTCTGGCCAATGTCCCTTCTGCATGTTCTGTTGGGCTGTAACACTGTCACACAGGTGGAATTCTGTGCATAAATAATGGTATTTGGAAGCCCAATGTTAACCTGACACCACTGGTTATGAGAATGTTGCACTGGATGTCAACCTCGCTAATTGGGGACCCAGGCAGTGTGTGTGGAGTGGCTCTCCAGGGCTCTGTTCTAACTAATTTAACCAGCAAATACATTTCAGGGGTCAAATGAGAGGCAAATTTTACATTGCAATAATCGTTGTGTCTAATTGGGGATAAAATCACCACTGGTGCAGGAGCACCTTACAGAGTGAAGGTACCTTCCTCTTAAATCCGATGAAATCATGGAAAGTGCTTTAGCAGTGAGCTAATGGCTTCTGGAAAATCCACCCAGCAACAACCTTGGGGCTGTCAAGTGCTTCTGTGTCAAGAGTTTACTGGGAATTTTTGCAGGGAAACGGTATCAGGAGTTTCGGTGTATGATAAATGCAGAAAACTGGTGGAAGTGGCAGCGGGATTGCAGTGGGGTTTGCTTTGTTTGGGTTTTTTTTAGAAACAAGGGCTTAGCTGTACTAATCCACTGAGAGATGGCTCACTGTAGTTAAGAGAGTACTAAAATAATTTGCGAAACTGTAGCTGGTTGCTCTTTGCATTGTCTTAATTTAAGCTCTGTGATGGAGTGTCCACTTCAGGCCTAGAATTTCCCTTCAGGGCTAGAATTTCCCTTCAGGCCTTCTCCTGAAAAACTGAAATTTGTCTCTTACTCCTTTCTGAGAATATAATAGTCAGAAGTGTCAATTTATATGTTAATCATTTTAGCTGAAACATGTTTCTCTTTGCAAATGCAGGGGAAAACACCCCTCGATTTGCAAATCAGTGTCATCATGCCCTTTCCAAAAGAGGATAATAATCCTGTAGTGCCAAAAAAGATAGGGCTTAAAAGTGGTGTTGGGTGTTCTTGAATGTATCTCCCCAGCTGTAATGTCCTGTCCTTTCCTAACAGTCACCAATGGGAATATTCCAGGATGTCTCCTGAGCACTCTCTTGATGGAAGTCCCTTGGGTACAAAATTGTCTTGCTGTTGCTTTTTATTTTCTGGCTTCCTAAATTTGTAATCAGCAGAGAGGAGGGAACATCCCAGTCTTTCTCCTTTGCACGCTGATAAATGCTGAGATCTGACTGAACGCTTGTTAATTTTAAATATTTGTTGATCTCTGGCCTCAGTGTTTGTTAAAATTCCTGTCCTTCAGGTTTTCCTTAGTGAGAGGTGACTTGAGTGGAGTGATAGACTGGGGAGAGCTTGTTTGTTTTTGTCACAAATATTTATCATGTGAATTTTTAATGCTCTTAAGGAATGTGCTGGTTCATGCTTTATTTATCTACTCTTGGAAGAGCTGTTATCTTTTTTCTAACTCCTTCAAGGACAATATTCACTTGAACCCAGAATCTTCCTGAGCTGCCTGCAGAGTTAGATTTTATTTTTGTTTAATGACTGGTCGGCCTTTCCATTAGTTTAGAGTCAGTCAGCTTGCAATTTTCTTTCTGGGAGAGGTCCTGAGTTGCCTTTGTCGCTGTTGCATAAAATATGCTTAATTTTGCGTCTTCTAGAGCACTGTTTGACTGAAGTAGTGCTCTGAGGGCTGGGTGGGCTTTTGCTGGCTTGCACTGAGCGTTGAAGGGAATTAGTGATTTATCCATTTTTTATTTCTCCTGGCTTGTATGGGATCAGTTTATTTTGTGTGGAACTGGAGAGACTGTGTGCATGCTCCGTATTTGTGTGTCTCAACATTAATTGATCTTGGTAAAATTCTAAAGATGATATATTTGCATCATCATTTTCTGAACAAAAAAGCATTTTTTGATGTTAGCTTTGGATGGTGAATGAAAGGGTGCGATATTTCCATTTCTACAGAAAGCATATTTAAAAGATGTAGGAATTTGTTGTTTCAGAACTTTTCTTTTTCCATTCAGGGAATGTTTTTGGGTAAAAGTGCAATTTAGTTTTGAGGTGGTTGTGTAATAAATGGAAGGTTTGAAGAACGTGACAATCTACTACCTTTGTGCTTGCGTTGGTTGATCACTCTTTGCTCCCCCTCCCTTTTATTCTTTGAGTTTATTCTGAGATTTAGCCTTTTTAAAGTGGTTTGATGGCACTGTGACAATAGGTGTTGAAATGATTTTGCAAATAAATGTTCTTGCTGTGGATGAAAGCACTTTTAAAATCAGCTGTTGCTTGGGAGGGACGCTAATGAAGTAACCCTTGATTTGCAGATAGTTCATTTCTTTTTGGAACCACTGGACAAAACTCAAAACAATATTGAAAAGGACACATCTGGTATTTGGAGCTTAAAAACAACAAATTGCCTTTATTTATCTTACAAATATTCATGAAGTCCATAAACCCATTTTTCTATGTATTTTCGTCTCCCCCAGAAGTCACTTTGCTGGTTGTTCATGGATAAAATGCAGGCTGTTACTTCCATGAAATGATAATAATTCTTCACTTAAATGCAGGAAATACCAGAGTAGTATATGAAAAACAGAACCAAGAGTTGAGCAGAGCAATTTTAATCGTTACAATTAGGTCTGTGGAGAAGTCAATTAGCTAATGCATGTTCACAGAAGACATCTAATTGCATCAACATTATCTTAAGCTCTGGAGGGAAAGGTCAGCAAAAGGTTATTTATTTTATGCTGTCACTGAAATTTGGTAATGCAATATTCCGTACATTTCCTTTTCTCCTTTCAGTTCTGTAGAAAGTGTTCTGAAAACACTCGTGAAGAGCTGCAGACCGTAAGCATTTGTTTAATAATTTTTTTAGTATTTTTAGTATTAATTTAGAAAGCGGTGGGGGGAATGATTAAAAGACCCCACTCTACCTGTCATTGCTTGGCTAATGTTTAAAAGTTTGGGGTGGAAGGTAGAGATTTTTCTGGGTTTTATTTTTCCTTTTTAACAGCCTTGGTTGCAATAATTCTGTTGTATAAAAAACTGTATCTAGTGTGCATTTTAAAGACTTCATTGCATGCATACGTAGTGTGTTTTAAAAGAAATTAAATCACCAGCATTCCTGTAATGTTTCTATAAATGATCCTTGTGCCTGAAGTGACTTTTTTTTTTATATTGCATCAAAAGTGAGTAATAGTTATTTGATTTTAACCAGCCTTAACAGTGAAATGGTTTTGCATTGTCCAGATTCTTCTGTGGTTCAACAAGACAAGAATCTTTTTAATTTGTGGTCTTAAAACAATGCACCACGATGTCCTTGATTTACCTCTGTTTTGTGAAGGTTTCTGGAGTTGAGGGCTGCCTGCCTATTGCCCCTGGGCACATGGTTTTACTCTAACGTTTATGACAAATTAGCTACTTCTCCGTGTGCTTTAAAAAGAGGCAAACTTTAAGCCAGGCCTGTGTATATTCAGTGGTTTCCTTGTTTTCAGGTATTTCCCAGAAGATGCCACTGAGGAAATGCTGGATGAATGGAGGCCTTTGATGTGTCCCTTTGATGTGACCATGCAGAAGGCCATTACCTACTTCGAGCTCTTCCTGCCCACCACCCTTCCCCCTGAACTTCACCACAAAGGTTTCAAGTAGGTGTCACTGAATGCTCTGTTCCAAATGCAAGGAATTATCTTGTACAGTATGATTTGAAGTCAGAGGTGGCTTTCAGCAGCATTTCTGGAAGGAGTTCAAGACAGAAATACTCTCAACCTGCTTCTTTTGTAAAAGTAACCTGAAGGGAAAACCTAGTCCCCCTTCCCTACTGAGTAAAGCATGCAGCAAATCAAACTAAATGGAATGAAATGTGGTTTGTAAAGGTGAATTTAAGTCAGGGGCTGGTGTGGAGGGTTTGCATCCTTGGCCTGAGCTGAATTCAGAGTAGGAGCTAATGACACTTGTGACCACTGAACAAAAGGGACAAATTTCACAGTGCAAGGCAGAGGGAAGTGAAGTATAAGCCAGATTTGGTTTCCTCTGGTTTACTTGTGATGGGATGGCAAAGCTGAGGTAGATAAAGAAACTCCTGGGAAGACACCTGCGTGACAGGAGGATCAAAAAGAATGAGAGGAGAAGTAAAAAAAAAGTCAAGGACTGAAAGTCAGGATCAGACTTGGGAATATGCTGTGGAAGGCAAATTGATAAAAGCATGTTCATATTGATCCCTGGTTTTGCTGGATGAGTTGAGGGACAGGAGAGTTCCTGCAACCACTGGCACAGTGAGGGATAAATATTCAGTGAAGGAGCTGCTTTCTCAACATTACACTTATTCTGATTCTGTTTTCCTTCAGGCTTTGGTTTGATGAATTTATCGGCCTTTGGGTGTCAGTTCAAAATCTTCCCCAGTGGGAAGGGGTAAGTATTTGCTTTTTACCTACACTAGAAGAAATCCTCATTGAAACATTCCTACACTGTGCTTGCAAGGACTTGAAGCCAAACCGTGATATAATGGGTTTTTTTTCCTTCTGCTTTAACTAGTACAAGAAAGCAGAGACAATAATTTCATTATTGTTTACAAGCAATTACTGTCTGAATAAATGAGACTGCATTTGTGCTTGGTGAACATTGTCTAATGGCCAGCTTAGGCAGCTTTTCATTCCAGCCTTGGGAATGCTGGCATTTTCCAGACTGCCTGCTAATGCTCAGACTTATGCAAAGTGCAGTTGTGAATTCTAGAAATTACACTTCTGTCCTGTCTTTTAACACATCTTGGATGGTCCCTGATTTTGAGTGGTGATGTTCTGTCTCCACTGCAACGAGCTGCTGTCATCTTTGAGATAAAATACAGAAACTGTAGCCCCCTTGGCCAAAAATTCCCTTGGGCTGTATCTTTCAAGGCAAATAGTCTGCCATGTGGCTGTCTGCCCCTGCTGTGTGTCTCATGTGAGGAGATCAAAGCTGGGAAATGAAGACCTCCCTCTGGAGCAGCCCCAGCAGCAGCTGAGGTGCTGTTGGTGTCAGCTGAGCTGTGCCTTGGCTTTGCTGCAGTGAAACTTGGCGTATCCCCAGTTTTTTTCCCTACTCAGTATGAGCATAAGCTCATTGGCCATCTGGTTCCTTTTACTAATCTCCTGCCTGGATACACAAGGAGAACTTCTCCGTGTCTGTGGAGAAAACTGATTTCCAAACCGCCGTGGTCACACGTTCCGTAGGTCTTCCTGCCTTCCATCACAAATCCAGGGAGGCAGCCTTGGGCCCAGCACTTGGCAGTTGTCCAGATCCGAACACTGGTGATGCCGAAGTTGGTTTTGAGATTCTGTGTTCGCTTTTGCATCTTTCCGATGGCTCCCCCACATAAAAAATCATAATTCTGTCTATTCTTTCTGACAGAACAGTGACAGCCTGCACCTGAATATCGTGATTTAGTTTATTTCTGTCAAACAGTGTAACAAACAATCATCAGCATTCTTTCACAATTTATCTCTGATAGTTTTTCCCTCTTCCACTGTATTCTGACAGTTTGCTTGCTTTTTCTCCCAAAGCTTTCACTTCTTGTTTGCTTTGCTGTCATGTCCGTTTCCTAAAGTCAGGTTCATTCCGTCAGGCTGGGATGCAGATAATTAGACACATGGGTTCTGACTCTGCAATCCAATTTAAGCCTCTGTATGCTGCAAGCTTTTCCTCAGCTTGCTTTGGCAGGAGTTAGACTTGCTGTTTGAAGGGGATCTGTGGAATCAATTCCTTGCGTTGCATAGTAAGGGTTTCTTTTCTGTGGGTATTTCCTCATATCAAGTGAAAAAGGCAGATCATTAAAGAAAATGTAACCCTTGTCTTCAGGCTGTGTCTGATGTCCTGAATCGAACCTGGGAGTTTTCCAAAGCTGTCATGTCCTTCAGCATGAGAGGTGACCTGTTCCTCTGGGCTATCTGTCTCAGAATTACACAGGATTATCTGAGGCCCTTCCTTTTGGCACTGTCATTGCTTCAAAATGCTGATAGAAGCATCAGGAGCCTGGCAGATATTTCCTGATATGGAGAAGCTCCTGAAAGCAGAGTTGGTGGGTGATGTGCTTTTCACCATGAGGATACAAGAGTGAGACTTCATCTCCTTTTTTGGTTCAGTCCTGATAACTTTCCTGAGGACATCTTCCAGTTCCCTTTTGGACTCCTGGGGCTGTCTTCTGGTGATTCTAATCGGTGACTAATTCTTCATGGGCAGTCACAGGCTGCCCTCCCAGCTGACAGCTGATGCCTGTGACCTTTACAAGCCACTGATGTGTTTAAACCAAAGCACACAAATGTGACAGCCAGCAGCGCACTCTGACTGGGATGGATCCTGCAGGAACTAATTGTCCTAAATAGCTAAATATTGGGAAAAGCTAGATGGATGAGTTGGTGAAATTTTCTTCCATGTCACTCTAGGAATACTATTTTAGGCCTGTGAAACATGTTGTGGTGGTTCTGATGGAGTGAAATCTCCCTTCCCAAGTGCTTTAGTGCCATGGGTAGCTTTTATCTTGCATATGTGAAGTAGTTGGAGGAGTTTGCATCTTTTATTCTCAATATATTCTAATGGATATTCCCTTTTTTTCCTGGTTGTTTTCAGCATTTAGTCAATCTTTTTGCTCGCTTGGCCACTGACAACATTGGGTACATAGACTGGGATCCATATGTACCAAAGGTAACAGTGCTCATTTCCTGACATGTCTTATCTTGCTTGGTGGTTTTGGTTTTTTACAACACCTTCTCATTGGAAAATTAATTAATGCCAACGTTTGTTTTTCTTCTGGTCAGATTTTTACTCGGATTTTGAGGAGTTTAAATCTGCCAGTGGGAAGCAATCAGGTGGTTGTTCCAAGATTCTTAACAAATGCTTACGATGTAGGACATGCAGTCATGTGGATCACAGCCATGATGGTGAGTAACTGTTTCATGAAATGCAACAAAGACTAATGCAAAGCTTTAAATATGTATTCGAGATGAGTATTTGTTCTGCTCAGCTCACTGCAGAAGTGTGTTTTTAGGCTTTTTTGCCCAAATTTTATTGTCAAGCCCATCGTTCCACTGTCAGTGTGGAATGGGGCTGGAAAGGTTTATTTCACAGCTGCTGCTTGTGGCCTTTCAGAAAGGAACAGACACCTGGTTTAGTGTGAGCCTCAGCAGATGGGACGGAGAGAACTTGCTCTTCATGCTGAGCTGAGGGTGGGATGTGATTTGCTGCTTTGAGCTGCTGCTGTGTGGAGAGCACACCTGTGCCTCGTGCTGCCGTTAGCTGTGTCTGTGTGCTAACATTGTGTGGTTTATTTGTTTCAGGGTGGACCAAGTAAGCTGGTGCAGAAGCACTTGTCTGGCTTGTTCAATAGCATTGCCTCTTTTTACCATCCCTCGAATAACGGGCGCTGGCTGGTGAGTTCAGTGCTTGGATTTCAACCTGTCAAACCTGTGTGCTCCTGATTGTCTGTTGATGTGTGGTGCTTGGAGACTTGAATTATCAAGATCCGTGATTGCACTGTCATTCAAACCATACTCTCGTTCTCATGTCAGGTCAGAGGTCCGAAGCAAGACATCTAATTCGGATATAGCCAGGAAAAAAGTCAGCGCTTGAAATGAGGGTGATAAACACCATCAGTATTACCTGTGTGACACAGCTTTTGTGTTCCTGACCTACTGCCTCCGAGTTACCAAAATCGAGGATGGGCCTTGGAGCAGCCTGGTCCTGTGGAAGGTGTCCCTGCCTGTGGCAGGGGGTTGGAACTGGATGAGCTTTAAGGTCTCTTCCAACCCAAACCACTCTGTGATTCTATTAAAGCAAAAGGGATTTTTAATGTATGTCTAGTTCGCAGCATAACTTTTTGATGGTGTAACTAGTGAAATCTTCTGTTAAAGAATGTAAGAATCTCCTATGATAGCTGGTTGAAAATAGAGATTAAAACAGCAAGGCTGGTCATAGCAGTGCCAAGGGAGCTGACTTGTTCTAGAACAGGGTGTTTCCTTACACATGTATGTGCAGAGAATGCTTTCAAAGATGTCCTAGTTACTGGTAAATAGTCTTGATTCTTGACCATACAATTTTAATGTGATTTTCATGACTTTTTAGATCATAAGACATAGTGCTGGCAGCACAATTACTACTATTTGGGAAATGAAGTTTAGCAACAAATCACGAACATCATATTTTAGAGCTCTTCCAAGTTTTTTATTGTGGCTGTGTAATTCCAAGATCTTGCCTTTCAATTAATTTATTGTTGTGCACCGAGCAGCTCAGGTTGTGCTGCTGGCACTGAGCAGCATCTGTGGTCCCTTCCCCAGAACAAGCTGATGAAGCTGCTCCAGAGGCTGCCCAGTAGTGTTGTGAGGAGGCTGCACCGCGAGCGCTACAAGAAGGTGACCTGGTTAACTCCCGTCCCCGAGAGCCACAAACTCACGGACCAGGACGTGACAGACTTCGTGCAATGCATCATCCAGCCTGTTCTCCTGGCAATGTTCAGCAAAACTGGAAGCCTGGAGGCTGCCCAGGCCCTGCAGAACCTTGCGCTGATGCGTCCTGAATTAGTAATTCCACCTGTACTTGAGAGGTAAGTTTTGCAGGAGCATTGCAACTTCCTTGTGGCCTTCCCAAGGAATAAATAGGAATAGCAGTCCTATTGAATAATAAATTAATTCCTTGCTGTGATTGAATGGCTGCAGTGAGAGGAGCTGCTGATACGCCTGTGTAAGCAACCACCCCATTCAGAATGGGAGCAAGAGAGAACTCGACTTTTTTATTTTCGTTAATTTGATTTGGTTTTTTGTTTGGCAAATGGAGTAGTTCTGGGAGCTGTTGACAGCTCATGTGCTTTAGGGCAGTCAGTCCTCAGGTGGCTTGCATTTCTGGTGGCATTTTGTATCAGATAGTGGGTGGATCAGTGAGTGGATCAGTTGAAAAAGCAAGTTTGCGTCCTTATTCATAAACCACTTGGTAGGTTCCAGATACACCTGATGGTTATATAGCAATAAGGATATATTTTATATTTCTGTTTTGTTCAGAGCATGTTACAGGTTGTTTAAAATCACTTGCATTGCTGACTTTGCAATTGCCAGACCGTGTGCCTGTGTGAAATATTTGGTTTGTACTATTTCTAATGCCTTGATGCCTGAAATTTCCAAAGAAAGACGTTGCTGCTTCCTGCTCCAGTGAAAGCTTTCCTCCTAGCCTCCATCCATGTTCCCTCTGCAGTCTTCTGTATTGAAACAAAACAGCAGAGAAATGAGTTTGAAGAGCCCTTTCAGTGTTCCACGCCTCCCTAACTCAACTGTTTTTACAAACTTGCTAAATCTGCTCTTCTACAAAACATCTAATGGACAGCACTGTTACAGCCCTTTCTGTTTTGAGAGCAACGTCTGCCCTGTAGTTCAAACTATCCCTGGAATGTTTGCCTTGGCTGCAGTTGCAGATTATTTGGGTGAGCTGTGCTTTGGGTGATGTAGGGCAGGGCACTGTGACTCCTGTCAGAACCGGAGGGTGTTGGTAACATTAGGAAGCGTTGCGCAGTTCGCTAAAAATTATTTAGTGTTTAAAGAAAAGGGTTTAGAAGTCACAGGAACTTCCCAGGTTTTGGTAAAGAGGTCTAGACTTTAATGTAACATGAAGTAAGAGATCCTGTTTATAAATAGACACAGCCAAGGCACGTTTTTATGTTTGCCACGAGAGCCTCACAGCTGGCATTGCCTCAAAGCCCAAACAGGGAAATCATGGTAGCTTTGGATGCAGGAGCACAGGCAGTTATTCATTCCTGTGCTGCTGCTGCTGCTCAGAAGTGTTTCATCCTGAACTGGTGGTGGATAGCACTGATCCAATGGAAGGAATATTGTAACTAAACAATGTTAAGTCCATTGGAAAACGCTGAGAAAACAGTTTTGGACCCTTGAATTTCTTTTACCTTTAATGCAGAAAATACCATGTGCAGTCCATTTCTATTGTCTTTGGAGGCTTTAGAAACAGTACTGTTGCTAATCTGGCTGCCTCCCATTTCCCAGAACATATCCTGCACTTGAGACCCTGACAGAGCCTCATCAGCTCACAGCCACCCTGAGCTGTGTCATTGGAGTCGCTCGGAGCCTGGTGTCCGGCGGGAAGTGGTTTCCTGAGGGTCCCACACACATGCTACCTCTGCTGATGAGAGCCTTGCCTGGGGTGGACCCAAATGACTTCAGCAAATGCATGGTGAGTGTACAAATAGCACCTGCTTTTAGGATATAATCAGCCAACTAGCTAATATTATATTTTATGTAGAAATATTTTTATATTTCTCTGAAAGCAGGTGACTCCCATGTCCCGAATATATGAGCCTCTTTTTTCTGCACAATTTTATTCCTGAAAATGTAATATTACAAGCCTCATTTAACAGTGCAGAGTGGTTGTGATAAGCACTGTACTGACCTTTTGGGCAGCTCTGACAAACAAGATTAAATAGCTGCTCCACAGTTCCTAGCAAATATTCCTAGTCTTTTAGGATCAAAAGGAAGGTCTGTATCACTGCATTTTCATTAAGTTATAAATGTCCACATTTTCTGAAATTCATATTAATGGACTTAAAACAATGCAAGTATTGGGGTTTTATAGCTTTAAGGTTCAGCACAAAATAATGGCTGCATTACTTAGAAAACTGAGAATACTTTTGTGCTGCATGTTCAGTTTTATATATGAAATCTGAAATAGCAGTTGAAGTTTTAGGGTGGAAGAACTGAGCTCTGGATTTTTTTTTTTAATTTAGTATCATTTGCTTTAGGTCCCATACCCTAATTGTAAAAGCTTTTGAATGTGTAGATACAATAACACTCATTAAAGAGCTGTTTGCACTTCTCAACAGATTACATTCCAGTTCATTGCAACATTTTCTACTCTGGTGCCTTTAGTAGATTGTTCATCTGTATTGCAGGAAAGAGATGATCTTTCAGAGGTAAGAGTGCTGGGATGTTATAAATACAAAGCTGTAACTTGGTTTTCAATTTAATTTCTAGCAGTGTATGCACAGATGTGAATCCTGTTTGTTTCTGATCAGTGTGGCAGAGCTGATACCAGTGTGCAGATTGGCTTTAGCAATGGTTCTTAGTCTCAGCGTGTTGTAGAGAATTTTAAATTCAAGCAGTTTAATGTTTTTATGTCAAAACTAAATTGTTCAAGGCCCCGTGTAGTGCCATTTGACTAGGAGCTTTCCCTGCTCTGAGGAGAAGGTTGGACTGTGTAGTTAGTTTAAATAATGCATTAGATTTTTTGCCCATTTTTCAGGGCTGTTTTCTTCCTAAATAAGCCTCTGCTCCTCTTTAACATCCTGCTTCCCTTCCCTGATTGAGATTGTATTGCTTTCCCTCCAGATACTTGTTAATCTCTGCCAGTCAAGAGACAGTAACAGCATTAGACAGTGAGTCTTATCCCCCTTATCAGCACACCTGTTTGCTCCTGGAACACTTTGTAGCTCAGAGAGCCACAGGTTGCCTCAATTAAAAAGTGAATTTCAATGTCCCGGAGCTGCAGCGCTCAAAAATGAAGAGGAGTTTGTCCCATGAATATTTAATGTAAATATCTGCCAGCAGAGCCGGGTCTGGCAGCACCCCGGCACTCGCTGACCTCCTGCTACAAAGGAGGATCAGTGGAGAGGCCAAAGGTTGTATCCATGGAGGCAGACCTGATTTCACCAGAAGGGTTATTTGGATACACATCCAGGCCAGGAAATTGGGACAGGACAGTGTCAGGAACATGTAATGACTGTTTCATGGAGTACTTGAGTCTGACAGTGGGAAATGCACTGTGGGATGTTCTCACTTAAACATTGGAAGTCGTTAATATAGGAAATAAACTTCGTTTCCTTAATAAAAGCCAACCTTGTGTGTTTCCTTTGTGTTGGAAAACTGTAGGTGGAAAGAGAATTGTGTTCTGCATCTGCTGAATTTGAGGATTTTGTGCTGCAGTTTATGGATAGGTGAGTGAGCCAAGGATAGGTGAAAGCTTGGCATGAAGAGCTTCATAAAACTTTCCCATTTCACTTTCTAACCCTGCACTTACTGGCTTCATTTGTGTAGATGTTTTGGACTTATAGAGAGCAGCACATTAGAACAAACCAGAGAGGAGACTGAAACAGAGAAAATGACTCATCTGGAGAGTCTGGTGGAATTGGGTCTGTCTTCTACTTTCAGTACAATCCTTACTCAGTGTTCAAAGGATATCTTTAAGGTATGTAGAACATTGCCTTTTCATCTCTTTTAGGAAGCCTAATTTTGTGTTGACAACTGATGCATTCAAATCCTTCCTTTCTTCCTAAATGTGAACTTCCCCACCAAGGGGTAGTTTGTGTCAGTTTGGTTTGTCATTTTATCTACACCAGTACAGATCTCTTGAGTTCTTGATGCTCTCCTGCAAACTGATGATAAACACAAGGAGAAATCATTCCAACCATTTATTTTATCCCCTTATCAGTTCTGGTTGAGGATTTTTATGTCTTGATGGTAATGCTGACCCACCCAAGCCCCTGTTTTCCTTTCTTCTCCTTCTCCCTGCCACTTCTTGATCTGGGCAGAAGAGGCTGTTTAAGGTGCTGTGGGGCTAATGGGATCAGAGAAATTACCTGGATTAAAATAACTCAGAGGGAGAGGGTGGAGAATCTGTGTTATTACATGAACAGCTTCTTTCCTTGTCGGTTGGGTTAGCACATTTCTGTCTGTTTAAATATATAAATGTATTTGGAGATGCCAGGTTTTGTACATTTTGAACATTGGCACTTCGGTGTGATTTTTGTTTGGAAGCTTTTGGTGAATGCAAGTCATAAGTTATTTCTTTGTTGACATTAAGTATTTAATTTGTATTTTCCCTGTTTGTCCATTATTCAAGTATTCATGGAATCTACATTTGATATAGTTCAGCTTGCCTTGCAAGGCATTGGATGGAAATAACCTGCTTTAAAACACGCTGGCTACTTAAATAGTTGCTAGTTAATTCCCTATTTATTTGTTAACTAAGGGATGTCTCAGCTTTCCTTCACTGTGACATGTGAAATCATTTTTCCTGTCATCAGCCTGTGACTTATTCCTGGAAAACCTTTTCTGTGTTGTTTCTTAGAATCACCCTAAACTTCTATTAGTCATCAAGATGTATCCACCTCCTCTCTTCCCAAAGGGAGCATTTCAGGCTTTCCACAGAGCTGCTTTTCTGTCTCTCTATTCTGATTTTCTTTTTCATGAGAATGTTGGGCTTTAAATGTTGGGTTTAAAAGGGTTATGTAGAGATCCTGCCTTCTGTGTAACATCAGACATTTTGGGATACCTAATTTGGTTTTTTTTAAAAAAGTAACCCCTATCTTTTTGTCCTCATTTTTAGGTTGCCTTGGAGAAGGTTTTTAACTTTGCTGTTTCAAATATATTTGAGACAAGAGTTGCTGGTCGAATGGTTGCCGATATGTGCCGAGCTGCAGTAAAAGTGAGAGAAAATACTCTTAACTTCACTCCCTCTTTAGTTAAAAAAAGAAAAAACCAATGCTGTGGCTTTTTCCCTGTGTAATATCTGTTTTTTTTTTTTTTCATGTAAATACAGGTGATTCTTAATATTATGTCTTCCAAAATTGGCTGCTTGCATGTAGGCATATTTCAAGAGGTTAATTCATGCAGTATATATCTTGAGTTTATTAATTTTGGTTTTATTGACTGCAAATGATGAAGTCAGGCAGACTCTAGGTTGAATTCAAGTTGGAATGCAATCTAGTCTTAGATATTTATCAATGTGTGTGCTGAGCTCCCCAAGATATTTTGTTTTAAAATGGCCTTTTTGTGGTGCTGTTTGCAGTGCCGCCCCGAGGAGTCCTTGAAGCTGTTTGTACCACATTGCTGCAATGTCATAACTCACCTCACAGGCAGTAAGTTTCTAACATTTCCAGTGTTGCTGGCTTGCTTTTGGGTTGACTTTTCCTAAACATGAGAACAATACCTAAAACTTCTGGCTGTTTTCCACAAGTTCATTTCAGTGATGGACAAATCCATTATTTTGTGTAAAGAAAGCAAAGAAACAACTGTGTAATTTCAAGACCAAAACCTGCAAGACCACGATTCCTTAAAAATGTGGCAGTTTGAAATGTCTCCAGACATTCCTCAGTTTCAGGATGGTTCACTGGCTAAAGTGTCTTCCATTTGGACACGGGTGCAGTGTGAGTTGGAGGGTTGGGAGTGAGATTTTGGGATGGAAGAGTCTGGATGTTGATGAAGCTCGTTTGGCAAACTTGGCTGCAGTGTGCTTACAGCAGTGCTTATCCCTTGTTCCTCTAGATGATGATGTATTACATGATGAAGAACTAGATAAGGAGCTGCTTTGGAATCTTCAGCTTTTATCAGAGGTATTCCCAAAAACATTCTTTGTGTGCTTGTGTGTCATTGCATCCTGTCTGATGCTCCTGAAAGGAGAAGAAAATAAACTTCTATTAAACCGAAGTAGATGTTGTATGAAAGGCACTGCAGAGCTTCTGGTTTTTACCCAAGTGGGACATGAGTGGCTGTTTTTTGAATCAAATACACAGTGTTGAATGTGGAGTGAAATTAAAGTATTTCATACAATTATTGAGGCAGAACAAGAGAAGAGGGATCAATGCGGGGAAAAACATAAGAAGCTTTTGATAAATATAAATATTTAAAAATTAATTCAAGAAGATACAGGAGTATTACCAGAACATTCAGGATGAGGTCAAGCAGATGCTGTCACTGAAACCTTTCCAGCAGCTGTGGGAGTGTCAGCTCATGTGCACATTCAGTGGGAGCTGGAGAATGGAGCTCGGCGCAGCTGGGCTGAGCAGTGTGACCCTCTCCAGCCCCCCAGAACCAAGGTGATGTTTGCAATGTCTCTCTGTGCCCCCAGATCACTCGAGTGGATGGCAAGAAGCTGCTGCTGTACAAGGAGCAGTTTGGGAAGATACTGCAGCGCACCCTACACTTAACCTGTAAGCAGGGTTACATTCTGTCTTGTAACCTACTGCACCATCTTCTTCGTTCTGCTACACTTATCTACCCCACAGAGTACTGCAGTGTGCCAGGTGGCTTTGACAAGCCTCTTTCTGAATACTTTCCTATCAAGGCAAGGATTTTCATTTATTTAGGATTAGAGGATTTGACTTTATTTTTGGTTTTTTTGAAAAAAGCAGTCGTACGCTCTATGGTTTTGTTTGGAGATGTCTGAATGGTGGTAGCAGCAATAGAAAGTGATGCTTTGGGCTTTAGAATGTAGAGCAAATGGCAATTAATTTAAATTATATTGATAGCAAAAAGTCTATACTGGTTGTTGTGTCAGTAGTTTTATAGTTTTGAGTAGTTTTATATGACTTATTATGGTTTGTGATGTGTGTGTTTTACCATGATTGCATGACTACAGTAAGCTAATACACAGCAAGAAGATGTGGTGTTTTATAGGTCAACAGAATAACAAATAAATAATGATTCTACTCCGAGCTTGAGATAAAATGAAAGCAGAAGTGGCAATATTAAAAGTTAACTGAAACTGTCAAAAGTCATGTGCTGCTCTGCTGTTAAGACTTTGAGGTCAATTATCAATATTCCAGTTGAAGGGCAGCAGTTTTCAGCTGGCCTGTTTCAGTATACAGCTGCATGTTGCTGAAAAGTGTTTTTACATAATTCCCAATATAATCTTGTTACTGAAAGCTAGTCCAGTTTTATAACTGATGGGGACATCCAGTTGGGCTAGTTAATCATTTAAAAACAATCAAAAATATCCTAAATGCCCCAACACCAAAAAACAACGATCACACAATCATTTTAAATTCCTCCTCTGAAATTGAAAAAATTCACAATTACTTTGCTGTTCTCTATGGGAGTATCAAAAGTCTGAGTTGTACTTAAGAATATGTCTTAAGAATTCATATCCAGTCAAAGGAATAATTAAGTTATTATTTCAATTAGACCAGTAATTTTTCCTTTCAGTGCTTTCAGCCATGTGTTATTTTCTACGTACACGTAGACATGGTATAGGATTGGGATTTCTGTTTGATTTTATGGTGGTGTTGTTTTTCCTGGAATTATCAGGATAACTACTTTATAGCAGTAGCTAGTTCACATATGTTTGGGGTTTTTAAAATAATACTAAATGCTAATGTTTTCAAAACGCAATTGAAATAGCTTGATTAATAAGAAACATCTTTATTTACTGCAGGACTGGGGTAAACCAGGTGACCTGTGGAACCTGGACATCCAGTGGCATGTTCCTTCAGCTGAGGAAATCAGCTTTGCGTTTTATTTGTTGGATACTTTCCTCCAGCCTGAGCTCACCAGGCTGGAGCTCTATGCACTCGGAGAGCTGGAAATGTCCAGGTAGGACGGAGAAGATGCATTTATCCATTCCTAGCGCTTATTGCCAGTCACAGTGGCAGTACAAAAATGGAGAGGAAAATTGTATAATGTTGCACCTTGATGTTGTTCTAAGATTTCCAAAGCTCCCACTTCAGCTGAGATAGCATCAAGATTTCCTTGAAGTAACACAGAAAAGAGGTTGTTCACATTTTGCATTTTAATTTATCTTCAGACTGTAAAATATTCACTCCTAAATTATTCCCTCATCCTCCCCATGGTAGGAAGGCATTGTCTTGGCCTTGGGGTAAGGAGTTATTTCACAGGTTTTATCTGAGCTTCAGATAAAATTCTTCAAAGCAATTTTCACTTTAGTTTATCTCATCTGCACAGTTTTGGAATACAAAATCTCCCATGTTTTCCAGAAAAAGAAGTTAAATATTTGCATTTGTAAAAGAATTAGGTTGGCTCAAAAAAGCCCAGCTTGGTTTCTGCAGCACTCCCTCCTGGGTTTAGAACCGATGGACCTAAAGAAAAAACTTCCATAAAACGTCACAAAAAAGATGTGGTTTGTCATTTGTGTATTTTCAAGCAATGAACAGCTAAGTAATCAGGTTTTTCTCTTCGTTTAAGAGATGATGTGCAGCAGTGTCTTGCCATCGTGCACAACTGCCTGATTGGCTCTGGGAGCATTCTGCCTCCCCTCAAAGGAGAAAGGGTGGCTCATCTGTAAGTAACATTTGCTTGATATCCCAAACGTTCAGAGCGATTGTGTTCCTTCCTGCTGGGTTTTAGTGCTTTCTTACTGCTGTTGGCACACAGCTGCTGCTGCAATCTGCTTTTAGGGAACACTGATAGTAATACCAAGATACAGGAAATTCACTTGTCAGGAAAGGACTCAAACTCTCCTGTCCTCCCCTGAAACAGGCACATGTTTTGATTTGTGTGTCCATAGGTTTGACAGAGATCAAATTTCTGCCTGTTTCATAGAACTGATGAGGTTCTGTTAATTGGGAGATCAAAATTCTGGGTTCAAGGTGTCCTCATGGTGTCCCCGCCTCTCATACAAAGTCTGACCCAAAGGGATGATTCATTTATAAGGGTTAGAACTGAGGTATACTATTAAAAAATCTAAATGTCTTTGTGTTACTAGCGTGCAATTTAACTCGTTAAAGTGAATTAAATGCCAATGAAATGCACATACGCCATGATTTCTGTAATGTGTAGTAATACTTGGTTGCTTCTCTTGCAGGGTCCCAAGTCTGGTGTCTTTGGAAGAGACAAAGCTGTACACTGGTGTTGAATATGGTGAGTAGATCCCAGTTCTGTTCAGACAGGCTCTAAATGCTGTTTTCTTTTTTTTTTTTTTAAATCTCTTTTTTTTTTTGGTAAAAATAGTGGTTTCTTTTGAAGACCATAATTTTAATTCTTCATCTAAGTGCGGGTTTTTTTGGCCAACCCCAGAGTTCTGTGTACACACAGTTTTATTTTCAGCAATGATACACAAGATAGGAATCTGCTGCAGGAATCTGGCTGGGGATAGGAACTCTGTGTGTTCCTCAATTCTCATATGCTAAATGAACTGCCTGAACCTAGAAATAAAACCAGCTGTCAAGGCAGATAAAGAAGGTTATGTACCTATAAAACCCAAGCAGCTGAATTGATAAACTGATGAGAGCCATGTCCTTAGACATAACGAATGGTTATTTTTATAACAGTCCGTGCTACCAGTTCTGAATCATCTGCTCTGACTTTCCACTATAAATTGCTTTTTATGTTGGTGTATAATAAACAGAAAATGTTTTGTTCTCTTTCAGATTTATCCAGGGAGAATTACAGAGAAACAATTGCAAGGGTCACAAGGAAATTGCTGCGTAAGTTTGATCACTCCTGTAACTAAAACCAGCTGTGTCATACCTCAGTATGATTTTATACATGAGGAACTTGTATTGGTTGCTTTGCCTGTAATTCTGAAAGTTAAGCTTTGCAGAAATAAAATTATTGCTAATTTTTAAAGCTCTTTTCCTGTCTGGTAACAAATTATCTTTCTCCCAATTGCAGGCTACATTCTTGACCATTCAGAAGATGATACCAAGTCCTTATTTCTAATAATAAAGGTATGCTTTTAATTTGTAGTATCAAAGGCAAGATGACTTGTTTTGCAAAATAATCACTCTTGTCCTCTTTCTCTTTCCACAGATTATCAGTGATGTTTTGCAGTTCCAAGGGTCTCACAAGCATGAGTTTGATTCACGATGGAAAAGCTTCAATCTAGTGAAAAAATCGATGGAGAACAGGGTCAGTGACTTGGCTTTGTGAAGCTTTGGGTCCTGAATTGCTGATAAGGTACTGAGATCTAAACCGAATGGTGACTTTTTTTACAGCTTCAAGGAAAGAAACAGCACATCAGAGCTTTGCTGATCGACAGGGTTATGCTGCAGCATGAGGTAATTGTTCCCCTTCAATCCTCGCTAATTTGCTTGAAAAGCTGCTTTGCATAGTTTGCTAAATGTCATCATAACAATATTCCCGCACTGGTGTTCTTTATATGTGTGAAATGTAAAAACAATCTGTCCTCTCTTTGTGCTCCCCATGAATTCAGCTGAGAACTCTGACGATGGAAGGCTGTGAGTACAAAACTTCCCACCAGGAGATGATCAGGGATCTTCTGTGTCTGTCCACGAGTTCTTATGGGCAGGTGAGGAGCAGCCCCTTTTAAACTGAGGTTTATGGAGTGTTTTGTTGACCTCTTCAAGTGATTCCATATCCTAAATCTGTTGTTCTGGCTGATTGCTTTTCAAATGATCTGAAAAACACCTCATTTCTGGCAACATAAAGGATTTCCTTTAACTTTGTGGCTGTTCTCATGTAAATACCAGAAACAAAGTAGACTTTTATTAACTGGGTGAGGTGTTTACAAACGTCTACAAATGATTTTGTTTCTGTGCACAAATAAATCCCGTGCATAAGTAACTGGAATGGAGGAGGATGTTGTTGCTATCAAGTATATTTTTTTCTCTCAGAAGATTTCCTAGTAATGTCTCTGTCCCCACAGGTCAGAAGTAAAGCTCAGCAAGCATTCTTCACAGCTCTGGGAACCTACAATTTCTGTTGCAGAGATATCATTCCCTTAGTTCTGGAATTCCTGCGTCCCGACCGGCAAGATGTCACTCAGAAGCAATTTAAAGTACTGCCTTATTAACTTAGTTTTGTGGCTGTCTTTTGAAAACGTTTTCACATAAGATTTTTTAATGGGGAAAGTGGGATTTGCTTGTTTATCCGCATAACTGATATTTTCATGGCTCATAGGCATGACTGGTGTAAGGAATTATTTGTGTTAGATCTTCTTTTCAAGGGAAGTCCTGTGTTTAAATATGTACCCTGTGTGCTCAGGTAATACCAAAATGTGAGTTGCACCTATTTTTAAGTTATGGAATGGAAATTGAGAAGCTGTAGTCAAGGTGAAGCAGTTGTGAATCATCTCCTCTAACATAATTGAGAAATCAGGCAGCCAATCTGTGGATAAATTAATTGGCAGGGCTTCCAGTCTCATTAAATGAAGAGGATTCAGTGCGAAATCTTCAGTAAATTGACAGTTCATGGGACATTTTAATGATTTGGTAGCTGTAGCTAAAATTTTATTCTGTGTAGGTGTGTGCCTTGTGTTGATATCATGGATGAGCAGTGCTTTAACCTTCCCAAACTCCATCTTCCATTCCACAGGGTGCCTTATATTGTCTTCTTGGGAATCACAGCGGGGTGTGCTTGGCCAATCTGCACGACTGGGATTGTATTGCACAGACATGGCCAGCAATTGTCTCTTCTGGGCTTAGCAAAGCCATGTCCTTGGAAAAACCATCCATAGTCAGACTCTTTGATGACCTAGCAGAGAAAATCCATCGGCAGTATGAAACCATTGGCCTGGATTTTGCGGTGAGTGACCAATTCCTTGGTATTCAGACTTGTCTGTGTGGACGAGGCAATTCCGTACTCTGCTGATTCCAAAGCAGAGACACTAAAAACTCTGAAGTTCAAGTCCCAAATCTTTGCATTGTCCTTCAACAGGTTCCAGAGAAATGCATGGAGGTGGCTGTCCTGCTGCAGAAGTCAGGGGAGCCAAGTTCAGAGTTCACAGCTCTGAGTTCTGAGGAAATTCAGTTGGGAATTCAGCGACAGAAGGAGAAGAGCGCTGAGGCTCTGAGGTGAGTTCAGCGTCCCTCAACTGCACATTAATTATCATCATCCAAAGTGGCTAAACTGAAAAATCCAGAACATCCAAGGATTGTTGGGCTGCATCTTCTCTTTGTTCTTTGCCTCTTCCTTTTCACCTTCACAAACCTTTGTTGAGGAACTTTTTTTTCAGTGGCTCTCTCAGTACCGTCTGGTTGATAACTCCCTCTCTTTCTCTCAGGAATTACGAAAATCTGGTCAACATGCTGCTGGACTGTGTGGAACAGAGAAATCTGTAAGTCCTTCTTTTTGTGCATGAGAGGGGTTTTTTTTGGGGTGGATTGGAGGTGGTTACATGGATCAGTATCCAGGGGGGCTGTTACCATGGTCTTGGATTCATTTGCCCTGGGAGCTTGATTTGTTAATATAAGGCATCATCATATCTTGGAGTTAAGCTTTTACCTTAAGTAGTCTGGCCTACTGGGACTTTTCATCATTTTTTAATGAAAACAAGCTCTGGTTTTGTCTGTAACACTGACGACAGAATAGATTCTAATTGTTCCCATAATATTTGTGTTTAAAAAAAAAGTTTTTAAAGAATATCCCTGTAGGTATTTTTCGTTGTGTATTTTACATTTTTACACCTGTGTGTTCCCTGAGCACTGGAGGTTTCCCAAAATGAGCTAAGCTCTTTGACTAGAGCAGTGCCATTTATTTATGTATTTGCATACTCTCAATACGTGGAGTGATTTCCGAGTACATAAACTTTGGTATTTACACTCTGGTTTGAATATTTGGGTTTTTTTCAGGCCCTGGAAGTTTGAGCACATAAGCATTGGCTTCCTGTCCCTGCTCCTGAGGGATGACAGGATCCTGCCTGCCCGTGCCATAAAATTCTTCGTGCAGTGTCTCAACCACGATGCGATTGTGGTTCGGAAGGTGAGCCCAGGAGAAGGATTTCCTTTGGGTCTGCGGCTCTTTGGGGGTTCCATCAGGTGCTTGTGGGGTTTTGCTGGGATAAAGCACTAAAACTGACATGGAACTCCCTCCTCCAGGCACGCACGCGTACAAAATTCCCAATCCAAGAAATGGCAGTCTTGGCAGCGCTCTGGCGTGACATATGTAAATGTGTAAACTGTGAAAATGTGGGATGGGCTGAGGCCTGATTTATTTCAGAGTTCTTTTGCAGAATTTCTTTTGCAGATGGCTGCTTTTCCCACCTGCAGTTTGTTATTTGAAGGGAGCCATCAATGAGTTTCGTTTGTTCTGTTGTTGCCTCAGGGAGGCTCAAAACAAACCTTCTTTCCCCCCCAAAGTCATTAAAGCAAAATTATTAGTGAGGTTTTTCTGGTCTTTAAAGTTACTCATGTCCTGTATCCCCTGAAATAACCAGGATTATTAGCCTTTCGGTTCACTCCAGTGTTCACTGGGTTTTAGGGATGATGAACCACATCCTTCTGAGGGGAATGTATGGAATGGATACATTAATGCCCATTTTTTCCTTTTCTTTAGGTGGCCATCTCAGCTGTAGCTGGGATTCTTAAGCAGCTTAAGAGGACACACAAGAAAGTGCCCATCTGCCCTTACGAAATAAGTAGGTTTTATTTAATACAAGAAATATCTTACATTTATCCCAAAATTGTTTTCAAAGCTTTTCTGGTTAAATTAAACATAGATTCAGCTTTTCTCTTCTCCCTGGTTGTTAATGTCCTAAGTAAATAGATATATATCATATAGGTAATTATATGAGTACCATATGCCTCCTTTTTAATTTTTATATATTTTTATAATTTTTATGCATTTTAATTTGATTTTCTTCTTGGATCAGGTGGGAGCCCAAAGCCTTCCAGGATCCAGGCTGGTGACAGAGCTGACAACCAGTGGCTGCACTACAACAGCCAGAGCCTACCAAAGACTAAGGAAGCCTGGGAATCCTGCTGCTTTGTGGAGAAAACACACTGGGGATATTACACCTGGCCCCAGTGAGTAGCTTTAGCATTGAGGTGGAGTTGGGAGGGTCAGCAGGAAAAGCCCTGTGGGAAATTAAATAATGTTTTATTAGGTATTTTTTATAATATATATATAGATTTAATTTTTTTAATTGAACCACAAAAAGTACAATTTATTCTGTCCTTTTTGCTCCTTGCTTGTTTTGTCATTTCTGGGTGGGTTTTGTGTTGGTTGGTTTGGGGCTTTTTGTTTATAAAGAAATACTTTTCTACCCATTTCTCTCTATATGGGCTATAGGCACAAATTCCATATGGCTGTTTAGCTGCTGCTGTTAAAATGAAATATGCATGTTGGAAATGACATATATGCAGAGTATTCTTTCCCTAATCATTCTGAATTGTTTGTATAGCAAAGTCCTGAATAACAAACTTCATTCTGTTGCTGTAAATTTTAAGTTTTGATCTTTTGAAGTTGAGGATAAATCCTATTTCGTATTGAGAACGTAGAAAACAATAATAAGCTTTACATTACTTTGAAATGTGCTGCTGTGTTTTTATTTTTTATTTTAACTTTTTATTATTTATCTTTTGTTTTTAATATTCAGAACAATGACAGTTTATGCTCCAGCTGAGCAGCAACCGAAGCTTGGGCGAAGGAGAGATGAGCTGACAGAGGTAAGAGTTGGAAGTTTGTGGGGTTTTTAATAGTACTTTTCCTCTGTTCTTCCTTTAATATTGTCCCCAGATTACTGTGGAGATCCCAAAAGATACTTTTAATTGTATTTTTCTACTTCTTATTGTGTCAGCATACAAGAAAGCATTATTATGTTAATATATTGCAGCTTTTCTGTCATGGATCACAGAATAATTGTATTAATGAGCACTTTCTTGTTCCCTCTCAAATCATGATCAGAGTTGAGAACAAAGTCGTTAATGACAGTGGGAAGGACTCATTTTTAGGGGTTGTGATAATTCCCTATAAAATATGGGGGGAAATGGGATAACCAAGTCATGATTTCTTTCCTTGGGAATGCAGGTGTACCATGGGACATGGAAAGATTGGGATATCACTGTGACAAGCAAACACCTCAAAGCTAATCCTTTCTTTTCTTTTTTTCTTCCTGTTACAGGCAGAACAAATTATATATGATCACTTTTCTGATCCCAAGTTTGTTGAGCAGTTAATAAAATTTTTGTCTTTAGAAGACAGAAAGGGAAAGGACAAATTTAATCCTCGCAGATTTTGCCTCTTCAAGGTAAGGAGAGTTCAATCACTAAATTACTCTCATTCTGTAGACAATTCCCAGGGCATGGAAAAGCCACAGACTGCTGGGCTCATCCTGTTGCAAAATGTTGATTTTTAAAGCTGCTCTGGGTAATCCTATTAATCCTCTCTTCTGATTAACTACTTAGGGAAGCATATTTAGAGTAATAGAATAGTCTGGAGGACACTGGTGAAAAATGCTGTTAAAAAAAGCAAAGTAATTTCACTTTCTGCATGTTCAAACTCAAGAGTTTAACAATTTTATGATACTCTTGGCAAGACAATGGTTTGTATAATTCCTGAAGACACTTTCCCCACTTGTTTTCCAGGGCCTTTTCAGAAACTTTGATGATGCCTTTTTGCCAGTCCTTCAGCCCCACTTGGAGCAACTGGTCACAGACTCCCACGAAAGCACCCAGAGATGTCTAGCTGAAATTATAGCTGGCCTGATAAGAGGTTCTAAACACTGGACCTTTGAGAAGGTGCTGGAGCAGTATTTTTGAGTGATTCTTGGAAAATAAAGAGTAATTTTTAATTATTAACCCATTTAAGCAAAGCTGAGGTCTTGATTGCCATACTTGGAGCACAATTCGTTGCTTGGTTTGGTGCCTGTGCTTACCAAGTGTTAGGAAAATATTCTAGTGTTAAAACTAGGAACAGTTTGCAGCTGAGAGGATGGTGAAGGTGACATGGTTTGTAATTTCCAATAGGAATAAGTGCTTATGTCCACCTTGGACTATTAAATATTTGTTTAATATAGGCCTCGCTGTCCATGCTGACTCTCTATGCCAAAAAATATTCCTGGGAGAATCAGTACAAAAATAAAGAAGACATTGTAATATCTGGGCTGGGTTTGGGATCCTTAAATAGAAAAATCTCTTTTGTGGTTTTGCTGGGCAGGTGGAAAAGCTTTGGAAGCTTCTATGTCCATTACTTCGAACAGCTTTATCCAACATCACAGTGGAAACGTACAATGACTGGGGCACCTGCATTGCAACCTCCTGTGTAAGTAACCATTTTTTGCCTCCTGAAGCTAAATCCGCTGTGGATTAACATTCCTGCTGGGAACTTAGAGCTGTGGTGTCGGGAAGCAGGGTCAGTGACAGGCCACAAATATCCTGGGTCAATAATTCTTTCAAGAGACTCAGTAGAACTCAGTGTTTTGTCAGCCAGAACCCTAATTAGCAAAATTCAGGCATGATCATTCAGATATGTCAAAAATTAAGCAAAAAGTCCTTCTATCCTGATTGTATTTATCTATCAATTAAAACTGTGTATAGTTTTATGGTGCTTTCTTCCTGTTGAGGTTCATTGTGGAAAGATACTGAACATTGCCCTTGCTTAATTAGAATAAACCCAAGGGATGCAAAGAAAATCTCTGTTAACACTTTCCTTGTTTGTATCTTATTTTATACATTATTTATATTTTAAAAGTCCCTCATTTGCTTATATCTCTGCTCCCTGTTCTTTTCCAGGAGAGCAGAGATCCTAGGAAACTGCACTGGTTGTTTGAACTGCTGTTGGAATCTCCACTGAGTGGTGAAGGAGGATCATTTGTAGATGCCTGGTAAAATGAATTGGAGCTGTTTTATTGTGGTTGAAGAGAGGAGGAAATAAAGGCTGCATAAGCTGCACTGAGAGGATGCTGGGCTGTAGGAGAGGGGAACAAAGGCACTGCTTCACCACACAATGGCAGGGTCTTCATGGTTATTTTTTTATCTAACTCAGTTAACAGGATGAAGGTTTGGGGCTGGCAGAGCAGCAGTGCTGTTGTTTCACTGGGCGGTTTTCACCCATCTTTCTTTGTTCAGGGGCACTCTGAGGCACTGACACACTTGTGCACATTCCCAAGCAAAGTTGGGAGGGGACTGGGGAAGGAGGAATGTTCTGTGTGACTAAAGGTGAGCTGTTCTGTTTCCCAGCCGACTTTATGTGCTGCAAGGGGGCCTTGCCCAGCAGGAGTGGAGAGTGCCAGAGCTGCTGCACAGGCTGCTGAAGTACCTGGAACCCAAACTCACCCAGGTCTACAAGAACGTCCGAGAGCGAATAGGAAGGTCAGTGTTGTCTGCCGCAGTTCTGGTTGGGTTTTACCTCTTCATCTTATTTGTGTAATTGAGTAGCTAAATAATTACCCTGAAAAGCATTAATGCTGGTAACAAAAATCACATCAATTTTTAACAGACTTCCTTCAGAAATTTCAGATGACTACTTTATTTTTTTTTTTATTTATAGAACCACAGAATGGTTTGGGTTGGGAGGGATCTTAAAGCCCATCCAGGCCTACGCTCTGCCATGGGCAGGGACACCTTCCACTATCTCAGGGTGCTCCAAGCCCTGTCCAGCCTGGCCTTGGACACTTCCAGGCATGGGTGGCCACAGCTTCTCTGGGCACCCTGTGCCAGGGCCTCACGAGTTTATTGTCTATGTTTATGTATGACATCTCTAAAGCTCTTAAAAGAAACATTTGGTTTTAAATAACTTTGTGAGGATGAGAGGGAATTCTCTCTCAGTATTAACCTTCAAAGGTCACCCCATTGATCTTGGATCATTTGGAGTTCACAGGTCACTGTTCTCTGGACAGCAGTCGTGCTAACTGTGTGTTCCTGCTGGCTTTGTTTGTTTTTTTAGTGTGTTGACCTACATATTCATGATAGATGTTTCCTTGCCAAACACTGCTGCAACTAAATCTCCTCGTGTCCATGAATTTACTACCCGGATACTTGAAAACCTCAAACCCCTCATGGAAGCAGATGAGGAAATCCAGAATCATGTTATGGAAGAGAATGGAGTTGGCGAACAAGACGAGCGAACTCAGGGCATTAAACTCTTGAAAACAAGTGAGTTAAGGAGGTCAAGGAATGGGAAATATTTTGGGACTTGATGATTGAGGTCTGCAAATTGTGTAGGTGTAGTACAGAATTTCTCCTCTCGCATCTGTGCTGTGACACTCAACTTGCTGTTTATAAATCTGTGATTTCTAAAATCACCTAAAGGGTCAAACTGAACCACTCTAATGCGTGTAAATCTCGCAGGGGAACATTAGAATAAATTTGGTCTATAACTTGTTTGGGGTTAATATTTTTCATCTGAATCAGTGATTTTTTTTCTCTTTATTCAAACAGTTCTGAAGTGGTTGATGGCAAGTGCAGGACGATCTTTCTCTACAGCTGTCACAGAGCAGCTCCAGCTGTTACCTTTGTTTTTCAAGGTACATCCTTTAATTTCTCCTCTATTAGTTATGGTTAATTGAAAAAGGATTGTATAAGTAAACGAAAGTGGGTTTTATATATATATAAAAATATATATATATACACACACGCATATATATATATTTCTATTTTTATATTTATTTATATATATAAATTCTGTTTACTTATATATACGCATACATACATATACATATATATGTATATATATGTGTGTATATGTATGTGTGTGTGTATATA
>VZRL01000783.1:255679-268924 GCA_013397895.1 Origma solitaria
TATATATATGTGTGTGTATGTGCATATATATATATGTTTGTGTATATATATGTATGTGTGTATATATATGTGTGTGTATGTGCATATATATATATGTTTGTGTATATATATGTGTGTGTGTGTGTGTATATATATGTATATGTGTATATATATGTATAAAATATTCCAAGGCCAGATCACATGGGGCATTGAACAGCCTGGGATAGTGGAAGGTGCCCCTGCCCACAGATCATCTTTCAGGTCCCTTCCACCCCAAACCATTCCATGATTCTATAAGGGACCTCAAGTTGTTTCCTTTTGTTCCCTGACTACCCAATTCTTTCTAAGCAGCTCCTGTTGTTACTCTGATTCTTGTATTCTTTGAAGCTGTGTCATCCAGTCCTACCTATCTGAAATAATCCATACTTTATGCCCAAAGTGCATGTCTTTATGTGAACATCAGTCCATTATCCAACAATAATCTATGTGACCACAAAATAAAGGTTCATGGAAGTGAAAGTGAACTTTATAAAGCTCTCTCTCCATTTTGAACCTGGATCTGAAATATGAAATTAATTGGGTTTGATACCAAGAGAATGGCAGTGGGGAACCAAGGTCTCACCAGGATATCTCGATTATTTACTGAGAATATTTAATGTTGTATCGATTGTTTTTCCCAATTAACTTAATCTTTCAGCATTAGATTGAATGTATTTTTCCTAGGCAGCTGTCCTTTCATGAGATCCCCCTTTCTTTGAGGATTTTGCTGTCAGCAGTGCCTGTTTACTAACAGGGTTTTGTTCCCTCTCTGCTCTTATTTAGATTGCACCCGTGGAAAACGACAACAGCTATGATGAGCTCAAAAGAGATGCTAAGATGTGTTTGTCTTTGATGTCTCAGGGTTTGCTGTATCCTCAGCAAGTGCCTTTGGTACTTCAGGTGCTCAAACAAGTGAGTGTGGTCTATTGTCGTGCACCCTCTGCTTTTATTTAACATTATACAACAGTTACCATTCTAAGTGAATCAAATACTGATTGAGATCTGAAAGAGTTTATTTGAAGTGCTTTAAAACACTTGGTAAGTGTATCTTGTTCAACATTTAAACCACTTAATGTTGATAACAAATTGAACAGCATTTTGATATATTAGCTTTTGGTTCAGTAGTGGATCATGTTAAGTCTCCTCATGAGCATAGCAATTCATAATCCAGTTTCAGAATTAATTTTCAGTTAAAGGACTGCCCTTGAATCTGATTTTTTATGGCTTTACGATATATTTCTGTTTAACAATCTGCTTAGAAAGTGGAGCCTCTGAAAATTATTACCTAAATAATAATTGCCTGCTTTGGAGATGAAAGATGAATGAAACAAAATTACCTGAATTAGGGAGGTTCTTTGCAACTGTCCCCAGAAGCTTTTTAAAAAAAAGTATTTGTAGTTTTCCATCAGGGGTCTGCTTTCTTTGATGTTCTTGCTTTCTCACCCCGATTTCTTCACTGCAGACGGCAAGAAGCAATTCTTGGCATGCCCGATACACCGTCTTAACCTACCTCCAGACCATGGTGTTCTACAATCTCTTCGTCTTCCTCAACAACAGCGAGGCGGTCAATGACATCAGGTGGCTTGTGATAAAACTCCTGGAAGATGAACAGCTTGAGGTACGTGCTTCCTTCTCTGCACTGCTTTCACACCACTGTTTCTTGCCTTTGTCAAGCTTTGTGGAGAAGCTGACATGTAAATTAATACAGGAGGTTTTTCTAGCTCAGCATTCTTCCTACTTTGAACATGAGCTTTATAGGATTCCTTTCATATTCCATTCCAGGAAAACAGTTATTTATAAAATACTCCATTAGGGATTTTTTAAAAGTTCCATTGCTTCTACTTTTTCACAGAATGGTGCCTTGCTTGGAACTTGGTTTCAGTACATGAAATAGGGATATTATTAATTTCACTGTAAATGGGTGTTGGTAGAAAATTCAACATCCAACAAGGTCAAATCTCTTCCTGTGAGAAAAGTGTGTAAAACCATTATTTATTACTCTGTAAATCTGCTTTCCATCTAATCATATCATGTTAATGACAAAAATACTCTATTTACATCAGCAACTACCTAGAACTGAGGGCATGCATTAAATGATGAGAATTCAAGTCAAATTCAAGGACAGTGAAGAATCTTTTGTGTTAACCTCCGGCCTGGTCCATCTCCCCTGCACCATCATTTTCACTGGTGTGTTTACAGTTGGCAAATATCAATGAAATCCTCCCTTTGGGTGCTTTTTTCCTTCCAGAAGAAAGATTCTACATCACCTTGGAATCTGTTATAAGTTGTTTGTCAGAACACTTACCTCATAATCTCACATAATTTTGAAAAATACCTTTTATTCACTTGAATGCAATTTAGCCAGTTATTTTAAATGTACCAAATTATCCCTCTGCACCACCGAGGTGCAAATCCAAAAAGCCTACCTGTGTTCATAACCACTCTGGATCATGCTGTTGCCATGGAAGCTTTCACTTTTCTCTGAAAAGTAATCTTGTTCTTTCTTGATAATAACTGACAAGATGCAGAATCCTGCTGAGTAATTCCTGTGTAGCTTTTGGATGCTGGATTTTTAAAATGAGCATCAGTAGCTTTAGCTACGATTTTGTCTTTGCTCTGTAGAACTGAGGTTTTGGTTCTTGGATTTTAAGATACTTTTATTTTTTTGCTTACTTTGATACAAAGAGCCTGACCTGATTATTGTTTCAATATGCACAGCACTCATGTCTTGATAAGCATTTTTCATATGGCACTGCAATTTTTCAGGAATGAGAGTATTTTCTCTCTGTTTAAGTAGCCCCTTGCAACTTCTGCAGTTGGGTTTGGCTGGTGCTGTTGAGCAGTTTTATTCTGATATTGTTGCACTTTTATAGTCCTTGGTCAGTCCCTTCTGACCAAAAAACCCCAAACCCCATAGGTGATGGGGAGATACATCTGTAGTTTTTATAGTCTGTATTTCATCATGAGTGGGATCATTTATAAATTATTTAGTGCCAGAGGTGGCGAGTGATCAGCTGCTTCATGAATGATTTTAAAGGCTTCACTTCCAGGTGCTCCTCACAGCAGAGTGTTCTTCTAGCTGGGTGATTAATTTAGAAATGAAAGTGGTTTTAATACAGGGAGTAGTGATGTAAATGAGCACAGCCCTCCTGGGAGCTCGCTCACTTCCCAGCCGAGCTGCTTTGTGTCTGGCTCTTGTATTAGCACATCATGTCTCATTTAATAGCTCAGCTCTCCAGGGACTCCCAAACTGCTGATAAACAGCACTGCCAGCCTCTCACCTCATCCTGCTCCGCTGGCAGCAAAGTGGATCACGTTTGAATGGTACCTTGTAGAAATTTAAATGGAATGGGCTGGAGTCTCAAGAGCTTATTTGAACTTCCTCTGTTTAATTATTGTCGCACTTGCAGCTGTACTTACGGCTTTGTGGGGCTCAGAACGTCGTGTTCAAGGATGGGATTTATTATTATAATCTGCTGCATTGGATTCAGAGCGTTGGGAGGTGTTTGTGCTCCGCAGAGACAAATGTTCTGTTTGCAGTTACCTGTGACAGAATGTACCTACCAGAAATCTGGTGGCAGCATCTCAATGAGATGATTTGGTTTGCAAGTTTGTAAATGTTGGGAGGTTTTTGTCAGAATGTAATTATGGAAGGTGGGAGTAAGTTTTGGAGGGACTCCCAGTTTAAATGCAGTTTTTCATGTCTATAACTTCCTGGCTCTGGTTGATTTGAGGAGATGAGAGAAATTAGTAATATTGATAGGTTAGTCACTTGTTTTTAAAAGCAAGGATGAGTTGTCTCTACTTGGAATTCAGTAACAAGGTGTTGTGGCTGTTTTAAAAGCAATGGAAAAGGAGATCTGTATTTTGGATGGCTTGGCAATTAGATGAAAGCTAAGTTTAGTCTTGTTCTTTGGGATTTCTGTGTTACCCAAGCGAAAAATATTTTTCCAACCTGGATTTCTGGTTTTATTCACATAGTGCAGAGATCTGGGACAAGGAAGTGTATCATGTTGGAGCATTATTGAACTGAATTTTTACCATAAGTTGTTGCTTCCTATTAATCCAGCATCTGTCATCTTTCAAGGAATTCTTGTGCTATGGGTAGAACAGAATCAGCTGAGTCTCTGGAATATTCTTTCTGCCTTCTCTTGGAAAAGCTCTTCTGCTTTCATCACGGGAAAAACTAAATGCTTTTGAATAAAGCCCACTCTAAAACTGATGTTAATACAGAGCCTGTCAGGAATTTTGTGAAGCAGGTTGATTATTTGGTCTCGGTCAAAGTTTATTTTTAAACTTTCTAAAGGTCCTCCCTTGACAATGGAGTGACGTTCCATTATTTGCTTGAGTAGCAGGTCACTTCATGGCAAATTTTGTGGCAGTAGCTCTGTATTACAGCAGAGCATGCTTATTAATTTTAAAGAGACATCTAGTAAAGGACTAGTAGTTTGAGATAGTAGGATAATACTTTAAAGGCTGTTACTGAGCGGAATTTGCTCACTTGGGTTAGCTGTAAAAGGGCAGTAATGGCATAAATAAATGGAGCTGTGCCCTCCTGTGCCCAGGTGAGGGAGATGGCTGCCACCACGCTCAGCGGGCTCCTGCAGTGCAACTTCCTCACCATGGATGGGCCCATGCAGACACACTTCGAGCAGCTCTGCAAGATGAGGCTCCCCAAGAAGAGGAAGAGGGACCTGGCCTCAGTGGGGGACACAATTCCTTCAGGGGGTAAGGAAATGTTTCTGAGGCTGAAAGCAGCTTGGGAAGAAATCGGTGTTTTGTGTTACAGACACTGCTGTAGAATTCAATTTGCAACATAAATGGGGAATAAGAATGCACAGCAAAAGCAAATATTTTTATTATGTGTTCCTGTGTTATACTAATTTCTTACTCTTTTAGAATTAACATTAAAGAGGTTTTGCCATTTTCCAGTTCACAAAGATAAGGATGCAGGTGATGAGGGATAACAAGTTCCTCAGTAAATAAAGTTCCTTAGCTGTCACGAAATAGTTTCATTCCTTTACCCACCTTGCCTTCTATTTGTTACCAGTGTGGGGTTTTTATTTTTAAAAAAACCCAAAAAATAAAGCAGGACAAAACCTCCTTAGTTAACTCTGATTTGGAACTTTGGCTTCTGACTGGACATTTAATGCATCTGATCCACAGTCATTTGACCTAGAAGTGTGGCTTTCCATATTGTCCAAAAGTTCTGGTATTTGAGAAAACACTCTTGAGTATAGAAATGGGGAATGTGGAGATGCCATTCATGAGTTATTCGTGAGTTTCCTCAAGAGAAACATTTGAAATGTTTATAATGTGTCCAGCAGTTGCAGATTGATTTCTAATGGAAGAACATGTAAAAAATTAAAGATTCACGAATGAGTCTGGGATTGTGAGTTAGGAAGCAGAAGCAGTTTGGAGATCCATCAGTTTGTGTCTGTAGAACTCTCTGGATTTCTGCAGAAGCTGGAGGTCTCTGCTGTGGCAGGGGATTTGCAGCTGATTTTCTTTCATTGATGTGCTGGATGCCCTGTGCTTGTAGACCTGGTGAAGCGCCACGCCGGCGTCCTGGGGCTCAGCGCCTGCATCCTGTCCAGCCCCTACGATGTGCCCACCTGGATGCCCCAGCTCCTCATGGATCTCAGTGCCCACCTCAATGATCCCCAGCCTATTGAGGTAAAAATACAGCACTTCTCTATTCAGCAGAACACAGCTGAATATCTGGGACTCATTCTTAGTTCGCTTTTCCTAGAAAAACATAGGAACCTATTAAGAAACTTAATTTCTGCTGCTTTTTACTGAATGATTCCAAACAGTTTTAAAGTGTGGACTGCTTTTAAAGTTCTTTTTGTGGTAGATACGTCCTTGCTTTCAGCTTTAAAGCATTGAATTGAAAGCTGCAAGAACTGAATTTATAATGAGGAAGTGGGGTTTTTTCATTAAAGATATCCTTTTCGTTCATGCTATTCCAGGAAACATCAACCTGAACTAAAACATCAGTCTGGAATTTTTAAAATGAAGTGTTCTTAGCAGCCCTACAAATAAGCTTTTAAAGAAATAGTTTCCTTTAATTCTTGGGTTTTTGTCCTGTCTGTTGGGTTTTGTTGACCTTTGCTGTTTTAGCCAGAGGAGTGAGATGAATATGTTTTCAGAGCCAAGCCACTCATTTGAAATACCCAGGAAAGAGGCAGTGAGGACAAGCATTTTGCTTTTACTTTATAAGAATCTCTTAATGTTTTCAGACTCAAAATCGTAGGTCCAAGAATCCTTTTTATAAGAATGTTGGAGTCATGACACTGGTCAAAAGACTAACGAGAACTGTAAGAATTAAAATCCTGGGCTGAATTCCCCAGAGCCCTCCTACCCTGTGCTCTGCTGCAGCCCTTGGTGGTACTGAGCGGTAATGATTGTAGCATCCAGCGTTGGTTTTGGTGTGTGTGGAGCTGGGAAACCTGACTGACAGAGCTCCATCCCAATTGTGCTGGCAGATGACTGTGAAGAAAACGCTGTCCAATTTCCGGAGGACCCACCACGACAACTGGCAGGAGCACAAACAGCAGTTCACGGATGACCAGCTCCTGGTGCTCACTGACCTCCTGGTTTCACCCTGCTATTATGCATAGGTGGGTCAGCTGATGGGTTTTGGTATTAATTTCACACTCAGGAATTCTGCTCCAGAGTAGGGAAGAATCCTTAACCACAGGGAAAATGCTGCAGCCACATTTCAGGCCCTTGCCCCTCCAGTGGTCTTGATCAGATTTCTTTTGGTAAAATAATTTAGTTAAATATTGCCCATCTTTCTGCGCATCCCTATGCTTTGCTAAGATACCTACACTTGTTTTCTTGAATATTGATGTTGCTTTTCTCCGTTTTCTGCCAGTTGGCTGCCTTTTAAATGCCTGGCAATGCCCTTAAAGTGCTGCTTTGTACTTCTGATGCCTCTGAGGACTTTATACCACCCAGTCCAGTCTATCACCAATATCTCAGGATGGGGAATGGCTGCTGCCACAAGGTTTCCTCTTCCACCCTCTGGCTTTGCTGCCAGGGCTCTTCACACAGGCACGTCCCCAAAGAGTGAATCCATTCCTGGGGTTTCTCTTTGTTACCCTCCAAGGCTCCCACATCTATTGTATTGTGATGTTTCGTGACAGTATTCAAAGAGAAGCTTTAACTAATCTTTTCATACAAATGAGCATGAGGATGTATTTGTGTTTTCAACTCCTTCTTCCTTCTTTTCAGGTTTCTCCTGGGGAAAATGAGGATATAGGAATTTTTCTGCGAAATAAAGGAAACTCAAAAGAAATTGATCATGTAGAGAACTTTGTGCTGGAAATCCTGATGCCTAATCAAAACCACTTTCAAATACAAACATAGAGCCCTGGTTCTATCCGAAAGGAATTTCACCTCCCCAGGGAGCAGCGGGGGGAGCCCCGAGGCGGTGCCTGCTGGCCCCGATCGTGAGTCCATGGCAAGACCCTTCTCCTTGGCCTGCAACACACGTCAGTCTTGTTTCTGCTTCCTTGCACTCAGTGACTTACACTGCACATCCCTCACCCCCTTTTTCTGCCTCCTGTTCCCAACATTAAGGATATGCAGAACCAGAGAGTGCCACAAACCGGAATTTTCTCCGTGGAGCTCTCCAATTCTGCCGATGCAACTCCTTCCCCCAGTCCGCACACAATCCCGGGAGCCTGCCTTCCTCAGAGTTTATTTTTCACTACTGGGATTTGAGTACCATCCAGTCCACCTCAGGGCAGCATTGCCTTTTTGTATTATCTCCCTTGTGCAAATGTAAATAGCTGAGCTTTGTGCTGTGCAGGGGTGGCAGCTCTGCTGCCTGGCCAGGCCTTTGGGGGTGTCTCGACCACGTGTGGAATAAAAAAGTCTATGATTCTCTGCATATTTTGAAGGGGGAAAGACTATGGGTGTTTCCATGTAATTAGAGCCCACAGATAGGAAATGATGGACTGTTAGTGGTGGTTGAATTCACGGAATGAAATGTATGCACAGTGTGGAAAGGCAGTTTCTAACAGTGTATTCTCCTAAAGATTGAGCAAGCATATCTCGTTTGAAGATTGTGGAAGCTCTGTGTTTTTTTGCCTGCAGCTTTGTTCAGAGACTGGTATCAATTGGCTGTTTAACAACCTGTTTAATATGTGTTACATAGTTGTAAAAGACTGTATAAATTGTAGAGGCATTGCATTGACAAACATTGTACAGTTTGCAACCTTTTACATAACACCATTGTGAGATTAATTTGTAAAGATTCATACTTAGATGTTAATACAGTAGTGGTTCTGGCTTTTGTATCAAATCAAATGCCATTCTTAGTTTTTTAAATTATTTTCTTTAACAGGATATCTGTTTGTGTCTGAGAGGGTTTGTTTTGCTTTTCCTGTATCTCATGACTGTGTCTCATTCAGATTTTCTTGCAACACGTGTGGCCATTTCTCAATGCTGACATCACATATTCTGGTGTGATCCATTCATAGAACGTGAGGTACATGGAGATAACTCATAAACTGGTGTGTGTTTCATCTTTCATGCAAAACCCCCCAGGAGCACTGAGACCTTTGTGTGGCTCATCCCAAACTTCCAAGCACAGCAGTGCTCCTGGGGCAGTATTTAAGGAGTGTCAGCACACGGATGTAACCACTGTATAGCGTAGTGCCAAAATTATGATTTCAATTGTGTACGTAGTTTAAGACCCAATAAATGGACTGTTTGTAACTACTGCATCTTCCTGTATTTCTAAAGAGGAAGTTTGTTGGTTTGAGACTGTAACTTCAGGTTTTTACAGTGCTTTTGAGCTTTTGGATAAGGCCTGTGTTTCTCCTGGGATTTGGTAGTGAGTTAGGCAACATTAAGGATTAATTAAAGATCTTGTTCAAATGGCTGGGAAATTAGCTTTTACGTGTATGGAAAAATACCTTGTACCAGGAAAACGCTTGTTAACTTCTGAGAACTGGAGAAACCTGTGTTGGACAGGGTTTTGCTGACAGAATGAAATCCTTACAAGTGATGGAAGCCTTTGCTGCAGAGGATCATCTCTAAAGGATGCCTAGGCTGATGAAATGTTGGAGCAGATACTGCATGTGCTGTTCTGCAGCTATGGATAGGATCCAGCTCTGCTGCTTTGTGCTGTACCAGGGAATTTCTTTCCTTATTCAGGGTGTAGCTGGAATTGCTTGCAGGGTTTAGTGCACTGTAGGGAATCATTCTCTGGTCAGGAGTGGTACTAATTCCCAACACCTTATAAATGCACAGTAAATTGCTTTATCCCAACAGATCAGCCAGTAAGTAGAGCACCAGTTCAAAATACGCTTCTGTAGGATAAAACACGCCTGTGGTCATGTGAGCAAACTTGTACTGATTGAGTTTTGATGAGGGAAGGGTTGTTAATCTCCTCCTCTGAAACTGCAGGAACAATTTTGAGATCTTCACCAAATACCGCAACTAGCATTACTGCTATTATTCCCTAGCTTTCCCAAGCAACACCCACATCCTGAGTTCTGCACTTCCATCACTTTGATGTCTTACACTGTCTCTTCCCTAAAGCTGTCGAGATGAACCAACTGCAGCACCTTAGTTTGGAGAGGGAGAGATACCTAGCATGAGAAGAGAGGATTTCTTCCCTGGGAACAGGAAAGGAGATGGAAAAGTGTCTTGGAGAGATGGTCTGATAGCCTTGACATCCTTAGTGACCACCTGTCAGACTGCACAGCTAACCTGTGACCACCCCAGTGAAGCACCAAAGAAGGGCAGAAATGTAAGGCAGAATTTGATGCGGGGGGTTGGGATGTGTTTTGGTTTGTTGGGGTTGGGGTTTTTTCTTGCGGGGTTCGGTTTTTAAAAGCTCAAGTTGCCAGTGACTTACTGCTTAGTGACTCTCTTTCTAGACCACTAAGTGATCACATTATTTCCATAACCAGGTGGGTATATTTGATGCTTATTTTGATAAAAAATATGTAAGAAAATTACCAAGGAGGCAGTAAGACTTTTAACCTGTGCTTTTGGGCGATACCACAGTCCTCAGCATTGGTGGATTGTGTTGCTAACAAGCTCGTGTACGGACAGGGTTGGGTTTTAATTAGAGAGGCAAAGGGATGAAGTTCCTTATTTCTGGTATATTATGACTGAGTTCCTTCAATGTCCAGGTGTCTCCCTTTCATCCTCCTTCCTTTTTTCCCAGGCTGCTGGGACTGCTGTGCTGTGTACCCTGGCTGATGTCTCCTGTCAGCTTTCACAGTTAGGCATCCCCAGCATCCCACACCCTGCTCAGTCTCACACTTCCTTCCACAGCCTCAGGCTTCCTGGAATCCTGCAGCAGAGCCTCCTTTTCCCCAGGGCTGTGGGAAACACAATCATCTGGTAAGATGTAAGAGGGAAAATAAAGCCCCGTGGCAGTAGAAGGGTTTGCTGGCCACTGTCCTGGGGAGATTTTAACTTTAACCCAGCTGTGAGTTACCAGCTGATGTGTTTTACATCCTCATGGCATCCTGCAGTTCCTGTTTTGGGGATTTCTCACAAAAGGAGGGGAATTTCACCTCAGCCTGCTCTAGGCTCCCAGGTTGCCAGCAGGCAGAGGAATCCATGTTGCAGGGAAGGGGTTCCAGGTAGTTAATCCAAGGCAAGATCCTCAGGGCACTGCTGCAGTGGTAGTTACAGCCTGGTTTGATGCCGAAGACAAACTCTGTGGAACACTGCTGAGCAGATTTTGCTGCTGCAACTGGAGCTGGACACACACGTCCCTTGGGGAATGTGAGATGCCATCATTTCTGATCGGCATTCTTTGGAGAGCCAGCAATAAACCAAATAAATCTCTTTTAGCTGTAAGTACAGTCAGATTACGATAAGGCCATGTAGAAGCCCAGCTGAGTTCATCCTGAAAGGGTTCTGTTAAGAGCAGCAGTGAAAATCTTTTATTTATTCTCTGCTGGCTTTTATTTCTAATTTTTTCTGGATTAATCTCCCCTTTTATTATTCCAGCTGCTTTCCCCTAGAGCTCTTTCGTTAAAATCATAAGGTACAATTCTTAGGCTGAGACGGCGCAGATTTCAACAATTAATTCCCAGTGAGTATCTGCAAAATAACACTGTTGTCAAAAATGCCACGGGAACATTGCTTCTCCCTATGCAATATGAACTCCAAGACTGAACAATGAGAAGCTTGATAGGTCTAGAGAGCACTGGATTTTTAAGGAATTCGTTTAAGGAAAGGCTTGAGCGCTGAAAAGAGTGAATACCCTCGTATCTTGTGCAAGGTAAGTTTTGCTCTTGTGACTCCTGACTTGCAAAACAGACTTTCTTCCTCTGCTCTTCTCCCCCACCCAAACTTTGGCAGTTCTTTTAAAAGCTAAAAAGCCCTTTTCAAAAGGGACAGGCTGGTGAGACACTCTGCTGTGCCAGAAGGGCTGGGCAGGGCTTTGTGTCCCTGTGGAGATCCTTTTTGCCTCAGCTCATACCCTTCCTCTCCAAGCACAAGCCCTTCTCCTTTTCTGCTGGAATGTTTGAGGCTCACAGGCTTGAACCAGCAACACTCCTTCCTTCATTTCGAACCACAGTTAGTAACTGTAGAGGGGTAAAACATCTTAACCAACTCCACTCTTGCCTTAGGCTAATATTTTGTCACTCTTGTTTAATCCCATAATTCAACATCCTCTGATGTTTATAAATAAAGAAAATTCAAGGAGGAAGATCCCAGCTTGTTGATGAAAAAACAACTCTTCCTCAGAAGGGCCAAGATTCACCCACAGAATTCAAATTCACCATGACTGGAGAACAAAAATACATGTAAGGGAAAATAAAAGGCAGCCAAGCTGAGCGAGAACATACCTTGAAGCCACAGGAAACCACATTTTGGGTTTTGGACCTTCCCCTTCTGTACACAACCAGTTTAAGGACAAAACCGAGACAAAATACACTTGTCCAGGTTGCAAGGCACTGCTGCAGCCAACTGCTGGCATTTCCCCTGAGGACAAATCCACCCCCATTCCCACTAGGAGCTCATTTAGCAGGGCAAGGCTCACAGGCCAGGCTGCTGTCCCAACGCAGAGGGTTATAAAAACATTGCTCTGGGGTTTAGAAAGGAGTGTGTTGAAAAATAAACAGGCAGGTGGCACTGGGAAGCTGTTAGGTGTCAAACTTGCACACTTGTCACTGTCTGGATGGTTCTACAAAGCACCTGGGTTAGGGGATGGTTATTAATAAATTATTGTCTATATAATGATTGTGAGATAAGTGCCATGCATAAGTCAGAAATACTGGATCTACTGTATTTTCATAGTGCTTTTGTGCCTTGCCTGGCTGGGTTTTGATCTCTTCCACCTCCATTTCCAGTGGCATGGAGGCCCCTCAGCTGTGTCTGCCTCGGAGAATGTGCACTGAGCGTTTCCTCACCCTCACATCCCTGTAAGTACTTCAACACCATCCCTTTAATGCCCAGACACCCAACACTCTCCTCCATCACTACTGTACTTGTGATAGCAGTTGGCAGTGAACAGATAAAGAAATAGTGCTGATTATGTTCTTGCTCCCCCCGGGAACACGGAAGATGCTTTGCCTTAGATCCTGTGCTTTGGAGCAAACACAAAGGGCCCCCGGCCCTGCTGAGCTGGCTCACGAAAGGGATGCACAAGCGCAAGCAGGGCAGAAGGCAGCGTGCAGAACTTAAATGTTGATGCTGAACGGGCTTTGGACTGGGGCAGGAGTTCTGTTGGTGCCAGCACAGATCCTCTGCTCTGGGGATACCCCACCCGGAACACTGCGTCCAGCGCTGGGCTCCCAGCACAGGAGCGATGTGGAGCTGTTGGAGTCAACACAGAGAAGGCAGCAAGACGATCAGAGGGATGGAGCAGCTCTGCTGTGAGGAAAGGCTGAGAGAACTGGGAATTGTTTAGCCTGGAGAAGCCTGGAGGTCATCCAATTGTGGCCTTCGAGTACCTGAAGGGAGCTTACAGGAAAGATGGGGCAAGACTGTTTACACGAGAACGTGCCAGAACAAGGTGGAATGGGTTCAGATTGGAAGAGAGTAGGTTCAGGTTGGATATTAGGAAGGAATTCTTCCCTGTGAGGATGCTGAGGCCCTGGCACAGGCTCCCCAGAGAAGCTGTGGCTGCCCCATCCCGTTTGACAGGCCTTGGAGCAACCCGGTCAGTGGAAGGTGTCCCTGCCCATGGCAGGAATGAGATGATGCTGCAGCTCCTTCCCGCCCGAACCCTTCTGTGAT
>VZRL01000783.1:269348-287705 GCA_013397895.1 Origma solitaria
GGCCCTCGTCTTCTGCCTGGGCTCCTACGGCAACCTCATCGTGCTGCTCTCCTTCTTCGACCCGGCCCTCCGGAAATTCCGCACCGACTTCGACTTCATGATCCTCAACCTCTCCTTCTGCGACCTCTTCATCTGCGGCGTGGCCGCCCCCATGTTCGCCTTCGTCCTGTTCTTCGGCCCGGCCCGCGGCGTGCCGGGCACGTTCTGCTTCACCTTCCACCTGACCAGCTCGGGCTTCATCATCATGTCGCTCAAGACGGTGGCGGTGATCGCGCTGCACCGGCTGCGCATGGTGCGGGGCAAGCACCCGCAGCGCGCCGCCTCCGCGCCCTGCTCGCTGCTGCTCACGCTGCTGCTCTGGGCCGCCAGCTTCACCTTGGCCACGCTGGCCACGCTGCGCACCCGCGGCTCCCGCCTCTGCCTGCCCATGGCCAGCCTGCCCAGCGGGCAGGGCAAGCTCATCCTCTACCTCTACGTCACCGACTTCATCTGCTGCGTGGCCGTCGTGTCCGTGTCGTACGTGATGATCGCCCAGGCGCTGCGCAGGAACGCGCGGGTGAGGAAGCGCCCGCCCGCCGTGGCCGCGGGCACCCCTCGGGCTCAGCCCTTCGCGGGGCCCGGCGCCGTGCCCGCCCTGTACAGGACCCAGAGCTGCACCAAGCCACCGCACGGGCACGCCAAGCTCGCCGGCCGCCTCCCGCTGGCCTCAGCGGTCAACCTGGCCACGGCCAAAGACTCCAGGGCGGTGGTGACGTGCGTGGTCATCGTGCTGTCCGTCCTGGTGTGCTGCCTGCCGCTGGGCATCTCCTTGGTGCAGGACATGCTGTCCAGCAGCGGCGGCTTTGTGCTCTACCAGTTCGAGCTGTGTGGGTTTACCCTCATTTTTTTCAAATCGGGATTAAATCCCTTTATATACTCCCGCAACAGCGCGGGGCTGCGGAGGCGCGTGCTCTGGTGCCTGCAGTATGCGGCCCTGGTCTTTTTCTGCTGCAAGCACAAGACGAGGCTCCGGGCCATGGGCAAAGGCAGCCTGGAGGTCAACAGGAACAAGTCATCCCACCACGAGACCAACTCGGCCTACATGTTGTCCCCCAAGCCTCAGAAGAAGGGTTTGGAGCAGGCGTGCGGCGCCAGCCACTCCAAGGACAGCGTGCTGAGTCCCAAGGCGTCCGCGGGGCAGCAGCAGCAGCACTTGGGGCAGAGCAGCTCGACGCCCATGAACACGCGGATCGAGCCCTACTACAGCGTGTACAACAGCAGCCCCTCGGCGGAGGTGAGCACCCCGCACAGCCTGCAGCCCGCGGGGTCCGCCTTCGGCTTCGCCAAGCCCTGCATCCCCGCGCTCCATCACTGCGGCGCCGCCGCTCCCGCCCGGCACATACCGCTGCCCTCCGTGTAGCCCTGGCAGAGGCTTCCCTGCTCCGGCCTGGGGAGGAATTGCTCCAAACTCCGTCATACTGTTCCCGGGACGTGCTCTGGAGTTTTCCGCGGCGAGCCAGCAAGGGGGATATTTTAGATTTGTGTTTGGAGTTGCTACGCGAGGGTGGTTTTGTTACCAATTATTACTGAGGGCAAGTAAAAACAAGGAAATGCCATAACTATGGGATTCATTGTGTCACAAGGCCGGGTTGGATGGGGCTTGGAGCAGCCTGCGGTAAGGGAAGATGTCCCTGCCCATGGCAGGGGATAGGACTGGATCGTCGTTAAGGTCCCTTCCAACCCGTTCTGTGATAAGGCAGAGTATTATAAATCCCTTGTATTTTCAGGAAGAATTGGGGAGATGCTTGGTATTATTTGAGTTTAAACTCTTCTCATTGCAGATGGTTGGAAGAATCGATGTTTTTCAGTAACAATAAGAGTTCTTTCTCTTCACGGGGTGAAACCCTGGTTCTGTTAAGGTAAATGGCAAAATTTCCATGAAGTCAGCTGAAGTTCAGGATTTCACTCTTGGCTTCTTCAAGTGGGATAAGGCTTTGTTTAGTCAGTGTTACATTTCCACTGGGGAGGGACATTTGGGAAGTGTGGCACTGGAATAAACCTCTACAGTATATATGTTAGTATCTGCTGGGCATTGATTTTAATGATGGTGGCATTATGTATCACAAAATAATTTGGAGGAGTATCTTACATCTGATAGAAATAAGCGTGCAATACCGAATTATTTGCATTACTTGAGGATGAAGATGAATTTTGCAGTATTACAGGACTGATACACCAGGAGGAGCACAGTCACCTCTGGAATTCCCAGCTGGTCAGCTGTTAGGCACAGAGTCGTGTTGCTGCTTGCTCTTTTGCCCATGACTTTGTATAAACTGGGATTTGGCTATTCCTGACAGGCAGAACTGACAGCTGTTAACATTTTTAAAACCAGAATGACAAGTTTTTGAGGTTTTGTTAGGAAGTCTAACATCAGTTTGATTTCATCTGTCTGCTTCAAATTTTGTCTGTTGGTCTACGCAGCTAGCAAATAACAGAAGTTAATTTTTTTTTTATAAATCCACCCATTTGTGTTGTCACTTGTTGTGGGAATTCCCTGGGAGACAGAACAATTCAGGGGCATTTAAATTCCTGACAGTTCTTGCTCTGAGTGGCCAGATCTCTTCCAAACAAGCAATCACCTTTCAGCTTCTGTGGACTTCAGCAGAGCCTCAGTGTCTCCAAAATAATTGTGCCACAGACTTTGGATGCCTTGCTATAGGAAAATGCCACATCTTTAGGAAAATGACAGTGATGGGAAGGTGATTTGTTACTTTAGAAACAAAAAATGCCCACATCATTGCTCTCTGTGAGTTGGTTCACGCTTTTTGTTAACTAAACTGTTCTCAAGATTCTCCTGGAACACTGTTCTTTGTTTAACACTGAACATGAATTAATTTTCAATAATTCAAACCAGCTTTCTTGCAATAAAACCAGTGTGAACAAGTTTCTAATACAAATGTAAAATTGAAATTATTTCCTTAAGTCTTTTCTCTCTGCCCAGATTTTTATTTTCTCTGAATGAATAATACGGTTCTTTCTAAGCTGAGCATAAAAGACAACTAAAAGATCTTGTTTGGCCGTTCTGTATTTGAATTTCTCTTCAGTACAAATTGTACTGGAGGGGAAAATGTACTTGAAGCAGTTCAGGGGTTTGCTGTGTGTATGTGCAACTTCTCCTGTGCCTTTAGATCACATGAACTTCATCACATGTTTCAAAACTAAACCGCTCACACCTCATAAACCATTTGCATTGAATATTCATGTGGGTGTAAGGCAAGAAGGGTCCGAGCAGGAGGTTTTACTGCCTTCATGTGCTGTGTTATTAAGAAAAACAAACGGAAGCCCCATCAAAGCTCTTTGTAATTTGCTTTTTGTTAATTCCTGGTGCCGGCTGTGCTCTTAATGCCCCCCGTGTGTTAATATTGGTGTTAATCTGTACAATATCATGGTGTCAGATAGGAAAGTGCAACACCTTTTGATCTGCAGGAGGAACAAAGCCTCATTTAAGTTGCCAGTTGTACTAAAGAACTGGTTTTTGGGAGGCTTATGGATGTAGTAAATCGAGATTGGATTTTGAAAACAGGTACAATTTTGCAGTGACTCATGAACTGAAATAATCAGATTTTTGATAAAATAATTGGTTTAGACTCTTCTGGAGTATAACTTCTGGGTTTTTTTCCCCTTAGCCCCTGCTGTCAGAAAGCTGCTGAGCACAGAACCAGTAAAGAACCAGTAAAGAGTAACTGCGAGGTTAAAATCAGCGATCAAGTTGAGAGGGAAGCAGCGGAATGTGGAGGTGGGAAATGTGTGGGAAGAGAGGAAGTGAGGAATGTGACCACAGAGTGGTTTAGAGAAAGGAAAGCATAAAGGTTGTTAGAAAAAGAGCTGATGAATTACTTGGGGCCCATTAATCTCATTAACAAGTGACTTCTGGTTGATTAAATGAACAAAAATATGTGAAATATTTTTATGAATGACAGTCTTTTTAAGCCCTAGATCTCTGTGGTGATAAAGAGTCTGCTTTTCAGCTGCTGGCCTGCAGGATTGTGGTTTTTATCCTTAATATATAAAACCTCAAAGCCAAATCATTTTGCTGAGGAAACGGGGGTTTGCACCAAATTCTGTGGGCTCTCTGTAACTGGAGGTGTTTGTTTCATGTCCCCCCTTTTGGCAGCAAATATGTTGGTATTGGTTTTATTTTGTCACAGCAGAGCCAATTCCTTTCCAGAGTCAGTGTTCTGAACATGCTACACTCAGACATTCTGTGATCCTGCATTTGGGATCTTCTGCTGGGAACTTGGTTGGGTTTGCTCATCGTCAGAGCAAGGCCAGGTCGTGCTAAGGCAAATGATTTGTCCTCGCCTGGTGTTTATTTTCTGTCACACTCTGTAGGTTTCCCTTGAATATGAAAGTTAGATCAGCTGAATTTCCTTAGTATTTTTCCCAAGCGCGATAAATAAAATTATCAAGTGGTGAGGACAAGGTGAGGACAAGGGCCATGCAGAGGTAGCACTGAACCGATCAGAAGTGGGTCAAGTGGAGTGGAACTTTCCTGAATCTAAACAAAAATGCACAGAACCTGCTTATTCTTCAGAGATGTGTGATTAAACAAAGCTCGCCCCAGTTATTTAACAGCAGAGACCAACACACTCACCTGGTTCTTTTTGTATTGTTTGGTTGTATATTTTATTCTATACTTATAAAAGGTTTTCAAGTCTCGTCTCATCCAGCAGTCCCTGACCCCAAAGTCTGTAGCAGTGTGGGTTTGGCCTCTCCCAGAGGGCTAAATTAAGTAAATCTTTAGTCTTTTCTTGCCAAAGCACAGAAGGGAGCTGCTCCCTGTGTGCCAGCATGATTTGTGGCTCTTACCTGCACACAGGGTGTGTTCCCACCTTAAGTTCTCCCAGAACCAGGAACCTTTACTCCAGTCCTACGGCACCACTTCTCACTGCCAGTGCCTTGAGAAGGTAGCAGGGACATGCAGTGTGACCTGAGCTGTTCTTCCTTTCAGATGACATCCACAGCACTCACAGAAATGCTGGAAATAGCTGGAGGAATTCAGGCATCTAAGAGGAAAAGGCTTTTAATCAGCACTCTGGTCTCACCCCTTCAGGATCCTTTATCAGAGGGAATAATGGGCATGCTGCAGTCCCACTAGGAGCCTCTGCTGGGGCTGATCCAGACAAACCCCTTGGCATCTCAGGAGTTATTGCAGAAGGTAAATGCTTTTGTTTGACCACAGACTTTCCAGGCATGGCACTCACAGCTGCCTGGGTCTCATTCCAGCTCCCGCATTTCCAGAGCAGATCCGTTCTCCGCCCTCACGAGTGGCTCGTTGGTTGTTTTTAGGACAGTTTTTAGCTGATGCCAGAACATCTTCTGCTTGTGTTCCTCAGGGCTCCACTTCAAGTAGGTTTTCCTTCTCAGCAGTTTCCTGAGCTTGCTGAACTTCTGCGGCACGCTGTGGGGCGGGAGGTCTTCCAGCACGATCATGATCAGGGAATCCAGGTTTTCATTCAGGACCCGGTGTTCAGCAAAGTACAGCTCGTACTGGCACCAGCAGCTGTTCACAAAGCTGGGAGAGAGGACAAAAAGCACTTTATGGCTGTTCTCTATGCAGTAAAAGATGTTCCCGAGCACGGGATGCCCCGGTTTGAAATCCCTCTCGTGGTAACATATCCTGAAGCCGTCGTTTTCCAGCCTTTCCAGCAGGTTCTCCTTGGTCCAGGCGGCGTCTCCCTCGCTGTACGAGACGAAGGCGTCGAAGAGCTTGTTCTCCGGCCTCTTCTCGTACTGCCTCCTCTTGGCCATGCACCAGTACCAGCCCATCCGGATGTACCAGGGCCCGTCCAGGCGCCAGCAGAGCGCCGTGAGGGCCAGCACGGCCAGGCTGGCGGCGCCGGCCGTCACGGCCAGCTGGACACCCAGGGAGCAGCGCAGCAGCGTCAGGCGCCTGCTGCCCACCAGGGAGCCCCGGCGCTGCGGGGGGAAGCTGCACCTCACGGCCCCCCTGCCCCTGATCTCCAGCTGGGGCTCGTGGATGTAGACGTTCACGAACCAGTACAGGTCACAGGTACAGAAAAAGTGCTCCCCTCGGACAGTCAGGACCCTGAGGCTCGTCAGAGGGCCGAACGTCTCCTCCACGATGGTCGTGATGGCGTTGTCGCTGATGTCCAGCTCGACCAGAGAAGCTGGGAGAGAGCCACGCTGCAGAAAGGAGATCTTGTTCCCTGATAAATTAAAATACTTGAGCCCTGGGAGGGATTCCCCAAAGCCGTCGGGCAGCTTTGGGATCAGGTTGTGGCTGCTGTCCAGGCTGGTCAGTGCAGGAAGGCGCCCGGCGAGCTCCACGCGTGTGATCAAGTTCCCAGAAACGTTGAGGTGTTCCAGCTTCTCCAGGGCATCACTTAAGGACAACACCTTCACCTTGTTTTTACTAAAATCACATTTTCGTAAGGCCGGTGGGAAATACTCAGAGTGCATGTCCGTAATTTTGTTATTCTGAATCTGAAATATTGTTAGGTTGGAGAGGGATTTCAGAGTGGGAGGGATGGCTCTGATGTCGTTGTTGCTGATGTCGAGATGCCGCAGGGAGGAGGGGAAATTGGGAAGTACAGAAATGTAGTTGCTGCTGAGGTCCAGAAATAGCAGTTCTTGCACTGTCTCAGCAAACCACTCCGGCAGCTCCACAATGGAGCAGTTGGACATTCCCAGGTGTTTCACTTTCTCGGGAAGGCTTGCAATGGGTGTCCCAGCCTCGTTCCTGACAAAGGAGATGGCGTTGATGTGTACACTTCCAGGGGGAGGGACACACATTGGGAGTGCATTCCCACTTTCTGAAAATGCTGTGTAGATGAAGTGGTTTCCTTGAACATACATTTTTTCCAAGTTAAACAATTTTCTAGCGAAAGTCAGGGGGATTTGGCTGATGTTGGTGAAGGACAAATCAATTTCCTTGATGGTGGACGGGAGGCACAGCGTATCCAGGTTGTTGATGGGGTTGTTGCTGATGTTTAGGAACAAAAGCCGGTGGGATGGGAACTTACAGAAGAAGTCAGCATCCAGGATGTTAATGGTTATCTTGTTGGAGCTGGCGTCTATGGACAGCGTGTTTTCCATTGGGTAGAACAAGGTGAACAGTGACAGAAGATCCGTTTCCACATTGTTGTGGCTGATGTCAAGCTCCAAAATCCTGCGCAGCTGAGCTCGGCAGAGATCCTCGTCCAGTTTTAACATCAGCTCATCGTGGGAGAGGTTGCTGTGGGACAGGTTGAGTGTCCCATTGATGGGAATGCCACAGAGGCTGGGCTCAGGTGTGGCTGTGGGAGTGGCTGTTGTGTTCCTCTCTCCCCTCCGAAGAAGATTCCCTGTGCTTCTCCTGAGCCTGGGGTTAAGGATTTGCAGGAGAGACAGAGCTCTGGAATGTGGCAACTCCTTGGCAGGAGCAGAAGGCTCCAGAGCAGCTCCTGAGGATTTGTCAGAATTCTTGGAAAGCTGCAAAGACCCCGGAGCTTTGGCAGCAGGTGAGAGCTTCAGGTGGGGTGTGAGATCTGACAGAAGCAGCCTCTCATCATTAAATGATAAATCCACAGAAACCAGGCTGAGCAGGCTCTGGAACACACCAGGCTCAACATCCCTGATCCGATTGTAGGAAAGGTCTAGAACTTCCAGCCTGTTGAAACCTTCCAAGTCTCTCTGGGTTATTTTTTCAATGATATTATGTGAGAAATTGAGAGTTCTTGCTGTTTTTGGAGCATGTGCTTCTGAGACAGAGGAGAGGTTTGAATAGGAGTAGTTATAAACCAGGAAGGCCGAAGGTGTTTTCTGTGTTAGGAATCCGTGTGCTCTGCTGAGTAAGAAGGGAATGAAGTAGAAATGAAGGTGGCCAGGAAGGATCCTCATCCTGGAGAAAAGAAATGTTAAATCCATCATTATAATGTTTTAAAGATTACTCTAAGAAATAATCCTAATTTACCTGCACATCCGGAAATTGTTTCATTACTTGTATCCATTAATCCCTTTTTATCTACCGAAATAAAGCACATCTTGCTTCAGAGTAAGAGAGACAGGGAGAGCATGGAGACTGATTTGAAAGAGAGCACTATTCATTTGAGGTCATGGCAGATGAAGTCTGAATTATTTTTTTCTTTCTTTTCTTTCCCGGGCAGCCTCTGCAGTACCACCCCCGGAGTATGAAAAGCATCGCGGATGTATCACACAGCTCGCTCCTGCTTCCAGCCACCCTCCCGTCCCTCTGAGCCCCTGTACCTGCTCTCCTGGGCGCTCCTCCCTCGCCTTCTGCTGCCTCCGGTGCCTTTTGTGGAGCTGGGATTGGAGCAGGATGGGCTGGGGCACCCCCGGGAGGAGGAGGAGGAGGAGGTGCCGGAGATGATCCTCTGTGGTGAAATCTGTCAAGTTTTCCCCATCGCGCAGCTCATTGCCCAACCCGTGTCCGAGGGGGAAATAAAAAGTGGAAGTTGCTCATTTAAAGCATCACGGTGTCATCCCGAGGGTTTACTCCTGCCTCAGCATCACAGGTGGGGGCAAAACTGGACATCCAAGTTCAGCAAGGGGTGCCTGGGCTGGCCAGAGCTCAGCAGGGACAGGCTGCATGCCTTGGGAGCTTGGGATGCCCAGGGAGCTCGGAGTGCCTCTCCCAGGGGCACATGGAGCAAAGGATAGAGCCAAGCTGGTGCTGTGGTCGTGCTCCATCAAAAACAACCCAGCTCATGGGAACAGAGCCAAGGAATGACCCAAACAAGGCTGAATTCGGCTTCATTAATCAGAAATTCAGGTCACTTGTGCTATTATCCCATGCTAAGGACCAAAGTCATTCAAACTCCTCATAACCATGAAATGACATCAACTGTAATTTCACCTTTGCCCCTCCCCCAAAGAAAATAATGTATAAACAGCTCCAGTGGGGGGGGAGGTCAGAGGAGAGGCCATCACACATTCTGGGATCAGTTGTTGGGATGAACCCATCCCTGCCCCACAGGGACACCTGGGTAAGAACCTTACTCTAAATTATTACCTGGAGCTTTCAGTGCAGTCACTTCCAATTTTTTTTCCCCACTCTTTTGCAACCACCAGTGACTGGAAACTCGCTGGGCACAGCAGCCCAGAGGCCCCTCTGTCCAGCCCTGGGGGCTGGAAAACCCAGGGTGGTTTGTGCTGTCTGTCTGGTCTGACTGGACACTTTCCTGCTGCAGCAGGTGCTGGGAATTGCCCTGCAGTCATCTGTTCTTCAGACAGATTCCAACCTGCTTTGATAAGAGGGACAGGAAATTGGTAAGTTGGAATACACCAGGGGAAATTTTTGCTCCTGCTGTCAGTGTGGGGTGAGGCCCTGTGGTTGGACAATTCTCCATCTCAATACAGTGCTGCTGCTCATGATCCTCAGGCTGTGCTTCCCTTTGGGAATATGGGACAGCCTAGCACAGGGACCAGCAAATTCCCAGGGAGAGTCAATCGTGGTTGGAAGGGACAATGTTAAAAAGACTGGTTCTTGGTACAAGTGCAGTTATTCCACCACCACACTGTGCTGGAATTATTCTGGCATTTGTTTCATCCAACACCCTCTCTGTGTATTTTTTTTTTTAAGCAACCTCTTATTTTGGGAATTGAGGGAAGAGCAGGACACAAGAAAGGTCTGAGTGAGCAGCAAAGTCCACACCATGTGGTGGAGAGCAGGACCAGTGATTTCATTCCCAAAACAGGTCATGTTCTATCTCTCTTTGCAGGGGATGGTTTTTGTGCCCTGGAAACGTGATGTAAAGGAGGAGAGCTGAACCTGCACAGGAGCTGCTCAAATCCAGAGAGGATCAGCACCAGCTGACCAGACCTCACAGCAGTTTCTCTTATTAAGGTGGGCTTGGATTTAACGCTAGATGAAAATGTATGGTATTTATGGCCTGGAAATGCATTCGTCTGCCTAAGACAGCTCTACCTCCTAAAGGTGTGGGAGCAAAGCCACGTCAGCTGCTGGTCAGGAAGGGGTGGGAGAGGAGGGGAAGCAAAGCCTGTTCCTTCTGGAGGTGGATGTGGGTGCTGGGGCAGCCCGGACGTGGGGCAGGAGTGGCTGTGAGCGTGGAGCTTCCTGCGCAAGGGGAAGTCGAGGCTGAGGAACACGGCTTTGGCAAGAGCCTGTTTGCTCACGCCATGGCAAAAGCTGCTCTTGGGGCACCAGGTGCTGCAGCTGCTGAGTCAGGGATGTGCTTCCCCCTCCCACCAGGGGAATTCTGGCTTTCCACGAAATAACTATTCTCAGCTTGCCCTCTGATCTAATCACCACAAGGATGCGCAGGAAGGGTGAGGGTGTTGTGTTCCCTTCCCTGGCACAGCCTGAGGGATGCTGGGGCAGCCCGGGGCTGGGTGCTCCAGCCTTTCCTCAGGGCAGCCTTGGTTCAAAATGAAACCATCCCAAGGGATCGTGCGGCTCCGGAGCTGTGAGGAGGGGATCCTGCCACTCCCTTGCACAGGCAACAGAAAATGAAATGTTTTACTCATTTCTCACTCTGCGCTGGGAGTGAGGCCTCTGGCACACAGGACCTGATGCCTCAGAAGATTGGCCCAGCTGGGACTGGTGAGGGGAGTAAAAGGAGGGAGTTAAGGATCTCAAGTCGGGAGAACACTGGTTTAATGTCTTCTCTTTCTAAAGGCTCCAGGATTAAAACTTGGGTAACTTTTTGCTTGTTTAGCTGATGCTTCACAGGAGGGCTGTGAACAGTGGAATCTGGGTACAAGAATTTTCCATGGGGAAATAATCAATGTAGAAGACTCTTCCCCCTTTCCAGCTCCCTCTGCCACCTTGCTGAGCCTCAGATATCAGGATATGAGCAAGAACGATGACTATCAATTTAAATGCCAGTTCATGCTGCTGCTGCTGCTTGGGTTTTCTGCTCAGTGAGACACTAAAACAGGTTCCTGTTGCGACAGTCCAGCAGCTCAGGGGGGTATTTTGGGCAGCATTCGCCCACTCATCTGCCACATGGCTGGCAGGTTCTGCCTCACAGCCATCAGAAATTCCTGTGCCTTGCACAAGGGCTGCAGAAAAGAGGAAATGTGGTGGGCATATGGAAGTGACCAACACACACAGACCGGACACTGTTGCTACAGCTCCAAACATTCAAGGCCCTGCTGGGTGTTGGCCATTACAAACTTTTTTAATCTATTTGAAAACAGCTCTTTTGAAAATATAATGTAAATCTACTTCAGATTCTGCTGTCTGATCCCTCCCAAATTACTTCTAGGAGCATCTAGTGCCAGCAGATGAAAATTTCCCAAATGTCCTTTGCGAGGTAGACAGACTACAGGGAACTGGACCTGGTGGCAAGAAGGATGTTCAGCAAAATAATTATGATGAACCCTACAGTGTTAAATATAAATAAATAAATGGGATGTCCTGGGAAGCAGCCCAGAAATAGCAACTGAAGAGGGGTAAGGTACAGGGACAGGAGAACGCAGCTCCCAGCAGTCAAAGTGAGGTAACATTGGTGCTTGGAGAAAGCAGGAACAGTAGGAAACCCATGAGTGGTGGTGTGGCTCCTGAGCAGGAAGTGTTGGCTTCACCTTTTCCTTCTGTTGGCAGCTGAACTCTTCCCTCGAAGTTTCAGTTGTTATTGTGCCTTTTCTGAGCTGAGCTTACACCTTAATGACGCTGCTGCCGAGGGTGGAACGTGTCACACACGAGCCAAGCAGGAAGTGCAAGACAAGGTTTTAATCATTAAAAGTTTATCAATAAGCTCTTATATACACATAGTTATACACAAAGTGGTTCACGAGTCCCTCAGCTTGGAGAGCTGTGCTGGTGAGGCCTTTGTCAGCTCACAGACACTGTTCCCATGGGAATGCCAGGATTTGGCCCTGGGGGCTTTGCTGACCTCAGCTGGGCACGGAGAGGAGCCCGTATTCATCTGCTGTATCCAGGATTTTACAGATCACTGGGGACTCCACCTGGATCAGAGAGACCAAACCAGGAAGTCAGCACTGCAGGAATCTTGGGAAGGGTCACTGGGAGGCAGGGGCCACCTCAGACACAGGCCTGGAGATGTGCTCTGCCACCAGCCCTGACCTCAGGGAGTGTCTGTACATACCCCAAGGATGTATTGGCAAGAGTGAGGCTCCAACATGTAAATGGTCACAGCGTGAGGGGAGTCAGATTCTTTACATCTGAAAATAGAGCAGAAATTGGGGGGGTTGGCAGGCAATAAGCACAAAGTAACACATGCATTTCACTGCTGTCTGTGGCATTTTATTAAATTAACAGATACTGCTTTCTGAGCTTTGTGACAACAGCAGCAGCTTTCCCCTCTGACCCAGGAAACAGACACAAAGCATCACTTTGTAAAAGTTCACTTACTTCAACTTCACAGTCACCTGCCTTGGCTTCTCTGTCAAGTCACAAACATCTCCATTTCCATAGAAATGAGACACCATCCTGCCACAAAAGATCAAATGGAAGAGTTTGCAAGTATTAAACACAGTTTTTAAGCAGGCAGGCTCAGTGGTGCAATTCAGCACCTCATCATTGGTGAAGTATTTAATATACAAACAAATAGTAACAAATTATACTGTAAAAATATTATACTATTACAAATAGTAATAGGTATTGTACTGCAATTACTGCAGAAGGGAAACGTTGAAAGATTTTTCTGCATCCTATCCAAAGTGCTGAATTCCTTGTTTGTCATGTTGACTGGGAGGGTAAATCTGAATATGCTGCTCTTGGCAGTTTATTTTCTCTGTTAATAATCCAAACTTCAAGGGCTGGGCGCTGTGTCCCCAGTGTGAGAGCAGGGCAGAGCCTGGCTGGTACCTGACTGTCTGGGTGCCATCCTCTCGCAGGTAGAAGGTCCTGGCCGCGTTCTTCCTCGACCACTCAATGTGCTCCTCCTTGCTCCATGTACCCACCACCACAGAGGTCTTGCCACTTTCCTTATCCTAAAAAAGGGACAAGCTGGTCATTACACTGCATCCAGAGGATTGTATTATCTTAACAGGAACTTAAAGGAACTAACAGAACTCTCTGAACACACCTCGTGGTACTGGTGAACGTATTTGCCATAGCAGAATTCATATTTCCACCAGCCAACGCCCTGGGGAGAGGAACAATCTGTGTTAAAAAGAACCAAACAGAACCCCTAAAACAAACAGCAAACCCCAAAAAAGCCCCATCCTCTTCCCTCCGGACCCTGAACCAGTTATTTGAGCTGTAAAACTCCAGATCTATTAGTTAATAAAAATCCTTCATGACTAATTCTGTTGCCTACTTTCATTTCACTGTCTGCTCAAATAAATTGAATTCCAACGGAAAAGTTGAAGATAAAAACTAAACAAATACATAAACTAGGACGTGCAGCTAAGGAGTAGCTGTTTATCCCCCGTGGCTTTGCTGCTCACCCCGTGGAAGCAGTAGGAACCACTGAGGAATTCCTTGATGAGCTGCTCATCGGTCAGTTTGGAGATGTGGGTCGTCCCCACAGTTAACAGCTGGTGGCTCCCAACAGCCACAGGCTTGTGGATGGAAGAGAATTTCTCTTCTTTTGTTGAAGGCATTTCTTCCTGAAATTAAAGGGTACAATTAAGTCCTCTGCAGAGTCTTACAAGTCATATGAAGTTACTGAACACACAGACAAGTTGGCTGTTTTGGTCAATTTTAGCTGAAAGAAAATTCCAGACGAAACTTTCACACATTTTTGAACTGCAGGCTATAAAAATTTAAATCAGTAGCCCACACTTGCTTTGTTTTCCTTCCATATAAGCTGAGGTACAGATGGTTTCAACAAATTTAATGAATGACTGACGCCATCTTACAAAACGTGGTAAACACGGAAAATACAGGTTTTTCTATTTAAACTGAAACAAATCCTACCTCCTTAACCCTCCTAAAAGGCATCTTCAGCATTTCCTGCTGTTTCTCCAGCTGTTCCAGGTTGTGGGGTTTAAGTGGGGATCCTGGCAGGGACTGGCAGAAGATGTCATTCACAGGGGAAGCCCTGAACCTGCCCAGCAAGGTAAGAACAAGTCACTGTTACACCTTCCAGTACGGAAATCAGTTCAGTGCTCCGAGTTCCTGAGGGGATCTGCTGCCGCTCTGGTGCTGCAGGTGCATCCCTGGCTGAGATGCCAGGTGCAGAGGGAAAGCCCTGGAGGCTGGGGCACTGCTTGGGGCTGCTTTGGGAACTCACGACAGGAAAAAATGGCACTGAACTTAAAATTTGGGTTGGGATCCCTGTGGTGACACTGGGCAGCATTCCCAGGCTGCCACCTCCACCTTTCCTTATTTACTGAGGTGACGTAAGGGGGGCAGTGATGATCCCGTGTGTTTATTTTCAGTGTTTCCTGCTGGTGACCAGGAACCCTTCCACGCCTTGCCTTCGGAAAGAGGCAGCAGCTCCGGATTTTATCCTTATCAGCGAACAGAACCGTTTGCCTGTACACTTTCTATGGTTTTTTCTACTGCTACAGAGGCTTCAGAGACTCACACAGTAAACAGGTAAGGGTGCCACAGATAAGTGCAACAGATAACAGAGTATGACCAAACCCATTCACATGAGACAATTTACAGTGGACACCAAACATTTAATAATAGCAACACTCAGCAACTCCAACTGCCAAGTGTTTATAAAATGCAGCATTTTGCCTTCAGACTTTGTGGCCTGTTTCAGATCAGGGATTAAATACTCCCTTGTTCCAACACCTCTGTGAATCCAGGAATCCTGCCCATTATCCCTCCCTTGTTTGTATGCCATATTCCCTTTGCAGTGCTCTTTACACCCCTTGGAAGATCCAAAACCTGTATGCCTGAGGCTCATGGGATCCCTCATATACACAGGGAAGGGCAGGAAAAAAGAACCCTACACTTAAGTTTTGGAAAATAACACTGAAATTGTGAATTCTCCATATGGAAGTGGTTTCTGGAGAGCTTCAGCTGAAATCAAGGTTAAAGTTATGGCTGGAGAAGATACTTTTGGTTTTATAGACTTCCAAAGTGTACACACACGGTATCTGCAGTCTTCAAATACCATGAAGCTCCCTCAAGAAATCACAAACAAGGGGAGACAGAAGCGTTGTGAGCACTGTACCTGTATTTGGGGTGGTTGCACAGCAGCGGGGTCAGGATCACCACCTCATACTCACAGGTGGTGACTTCTGCTACGGAGAGGATCTCATGCTTGGCCTCGGGGTGGCAGATGTACATCACGGTGCTGGACCTGGGCAGGTTCTGCCTCAGGCTGCAGGGAGTGCCGTTGCCCAGCTCCACGGGGTAGTAGGGGGTCATCTGCCCTTCGATGTTTTTTGTGGGGATCTGTGGTGAGGGAAAGCAACAGGTCATAACCACAGCGAAGCTCCTGAGTCTCCTTTGAAATGAAAAATGTTACTCCTGTGTGCAGAGCCAGCATGAGTGTTAAAATCAGACCCTGTATCAGAAATTTTGTGTTTCTGCAACATCCAGACCTGTCCTGGTCATCCTTCTAGGGTCATGACACTCCAGGGACCCGAGACCTTCCTGTCCGTCACCTGCTCTGGCTTTCAAGCCACGTCACCCTGTCCCAGGCCACTGACTCCTCTCAGAAACTGCTCCACCATGAGTGAAGACATTCACAAGATTAAAGAACCAACATGCCCTCTCCTGATAAGAGATTCCAGGAAATCCCAGCATGGCAAGTGCATCATAAATACTGTCCAAGAAAAAGGCAATAAAAGACTTCATTTCCTCTGAAGCTGGAGGAAAAAAGCTGCACTGCAAAACACTGTTTCCCTGGCTTTCCAAAAGGCACAGCTGCCACTGCCACCAGAGCAGGCCACGTTCTGCCCCTACACGACCTCCAAAATTCTCCTCAGGCCTGGGTATTGTTGAGATCACTGCACAAACACCACTCCGGGCTATTCCAAAGGCCACAGGCAGAAAAAATTAATTTCAGCACAAAAATGAAGGGGAACTGGCAATAAGGTCAAACCCACTCGCACTAATTCCAAACTCCAGTGTGCTTCAGCTATTCCCATTGTTTTCCTATAGGATCGGTGAGTCAGAATTGAGCTCTGGGGCCTAAACAGTGGGGAAGTTCTCTAAGGGAAAAGGGAAGCACAGAGTTTTATGGGATGGGTCAGCAAGTCAGCTCCATCTCTTAGGGATTTTGTGCTGTAGGGATTTGTTATGTTTAAGTAAATAATTTGAGCATCAAGACTAAATTAACTTTCTGATCTGGGACTGATAATTAAAAGCTAGAAAAGCGCAGCTCAGGAACAGTTTCATTTCTTGATAATCATTTTGGGAGGAGACTAATTACATCATCTCGTCATTAGGTTGGGTATTAGGAAGAAATTCTTCCCTGGGAGGGTGCTGAGGCCCTAGCACAGGTTGCCCAGAGAAGCTGTGGCTGCCCCTGGATCCCTGAGAGTGTCCAAGGACAGCTTGGACAGGGCTTGGAGCATCCTGGGATAGGGGAAGGTGTCCCTGCCCATGGCAGGGGGTGGAGCTGGATCATCTTTAAGGTCCCTTCCCACCCAAACCCTTCCGGGATTCTATGATCATAGATAAATTGCCTCCACTGTTGATGGTAGAAATTAAAATAGATGTTTTCCACTTGCCTCTTTTGCACCGTCTTTGGAATTTTCCTTCTCTTCTTGATCTAGGGAATAATTAAGAACAAGTTAAGTTTGCACACTTGAAATAAAATGGAGATTTATACAGAGCAGCTTGTCTGGTTTCTGTATTTACCAGTACTTTATACACTGCCAAGAGCCACTTGCAGGTGCAAAAGAGGAAAGAAAGGAAATAACCAGTGATCTGAGGCCCAGAGCAAAATACAAATCAGTTCATCTTAAAACTTGAGTATTTCTAAAGATCTACACCAGGTTCCTTCTTTCAAAGAAGACTCCCAAACTCGTCAGACAGGAATAATTAAACCCCAAATAATTCATTAACATCAGCAAAATTAAATAATCTAAAACACACCTGGTTCTGACAACGGGTTCTTCATTATCATATTCCCCAGGTAGTACTCCTGAATGTTTATTTTCTACAATCAAAAGAAGGCAAAACAAACATCAGTTGCTCCTTTCCAAGCTTTTTCAGGGAATTCAAGTCTGCTGGAGGTGTTCAGCAGGAACATGCCAGTGAAGAAGGCGGTGGTGAACAGCCTACCTGCCCCGTTTCCTTCTCCTCATGGTACTGACGGATGTGTTTGCCGTGGCAGACCTCGTAAGTCCAGTAAGATTCAATCTTAGAAATAAAATACATTTTAAAAATTATGCTTAGATAACTTTACACACCACAACCCCACCCTCCCGCCCCCAAATGTTGGCTTTTGCAGCATGAAATGCCATGAAGTGCTGGGGCGAACAAGAGCACAGAGAGTAGCCTCAGCAGTGGTCTCAAACAAACACATCAGAGAAAACCTCTTTGACATTCACACAGATAAAACAGAGGAAAAAATTAAATTTAAAAAATCCACATTTTTCAATTGCTGTCATAGAAACCCACTTATCCGAATCCTGACATCTTCAATCACACAGAATTTTGTCAGCAATGTTAAGACATAAAGTTGTAAAGACCTTGTTTCAGATTGCATTAGTATCTGATTTACTACCCTAAACCTTGACATGGACTGGACCACAACCTTTTAATTGGCATTTAATGAACAACACGGAAGTAACATACTCTATAGGAACAGCTGCTTTGCTTAAAGAGAGGTTCCAGCAGTTCCCCTGGAGTAGGACCTTTATAGTCCTTTTCTTCTTCCTGCAAGAGAAGGATATTTCATGACATTAAAACTGACAGTGTAAAGACTCATCTACAGTTTGTATTTACAGAGTAACTCGCCTGAACTCACCTCGTTGCCACTGGCTATCAATGGTAGGAGACACTTGTACCTCTCTTTATCCACAGTGGTCATGATGATATAATTGTCCTCCTTGTACAGGACACCAGTTGTTGGCTAAGGAAACAACCAACCCATGGATCAGCCAGGCGGGATTGTTTAATGCTACTCATTAGTAACACCCCTGAATTCCTGAGTGGTGCTCCAGAGTATTTCCTGGGGTTTAATTATACCACAAGACTGCATTTTGGTGATTAAGATGGCTGGGAGTTGTTTGCTGTTGCCCTTGCTCTGGATCTTCTACCTCCAGCCATAACCCTCATCCCCTCCAGATCCCCTCCAGATCCCTGCTCCTCTCCAGATCCCCACTCCTCTCCAGATCCCTGCTCCTCTCCAGATCCCCGCTCCTCTCCAGATCCCCGCTCCTCTCCAGATCCCCGCTCCTCTCCAGATCCCCGATCCTCTCCAGATCCCTGATCCTCTCCAGATCCCCGATCCTCTCCAGATCCCTGATCCTCTCCAGATCCCCGCTCCCTTCCAGATCCCCGCTCCC
>VZRL01000783.1:294290-319467 GCA_013397895.1 Origma solitaria
CTGGGACGGCGGCCAGCGAGCCGTTCAGCGGCGCGGACAGCCTGCCACAACCCCGCAAACGACCGTCTGCCGCCGAAACCCACCAGCGACCGCATCCCAAACCCACGAACACCCTCCCCCGAGCGACCACCTCTCCCAGTCAGTCCTGCGAACACCCACATCCTCCCAAAAAACCTCCTCCCTCCAAGCCCCTCAGCCATCTCCCATACAGCCACCTCTGCCCCCAAACCCCACAAAGAACCACCCCTCAACCCCACAAACAACCATCTCTCATCCAGCTCCACAGCCTCCCCTTAAACCCCCCAACCACCACCCCAAACAACCACCTTGCCCCAAACCTCACTCCAAACCACAATCTCCCTACAAACCAAAGCAAATCGTCTGCAAAACAAACAAACAAACACCCCTCGTATCTACATGGTACCAACTCTTTTTTGTTTCCCCTCTGCTCGTTTCCTCCTCCTGCAGAGTTCCATGCCAGGGATGGATTTCACAGAAGCCTATTCCGACCGGTGCTCAGCCGTGGGCCTTGCAGCCAGAGAAGGAAACGTAGAAATACTGAGGGAGTTAATTAATCGGGGATACAGCGTCGATGTCCCAGATAACAGGAGGTGGTTGCCCATCCATGAAGCGGCAGCACACAATTCCAGTGAGTGTCTGAAGCTGCTCATTGATACAGGTAAGGAAAATCTAATGGGAAGTGGTGCGGTTTTCTGCTAAATTACCCTGTCACAGAAAAGAAAATCTACATAAATTTATCATACCCTTTTTTGGGGATTTTCTGCTGTGGTAAACAGAAGTTGGCATGTCGCAGTTCATAAGTGAGCTTTGAGGTGATAACAGCGCATTCATGGACATTCCATAGGCCACACATCTCAAATAACTCTGTTACATTCTTAAAGCGATTGTATTTTGTAATTCACTGCTAAATACCTCTTTTTTCCCCCTCAATATGCTCCTCTGCAGCTCCAGCTGATGACTACATCCACTCGAGGACGTTTGAAGGGCTGTGTGCTCTGCACCTCTCGGCCCGTCACGGTTCTGTGGAATGTCTCCATGTTCTCCTGGAAGCTGGGGCTGACCTCGACAACGTCACCACTGAATCCGCCACCACCCCGCTCTTCCTAGGTGACACGAGCTTTCCTCTAATCCCAGGGAGTGTAAACTCACCAGTTTCAACTTGAGTTTCTCCAAGTTTGAACTCACCAGAGTTCCTTTGCTGCCTGCCGTCTTCCGTCTTTTTGTAGCCTGAATGCCAGGTTTTAGACTCAGAGATGGAGTGGGTGTGGAAATGGCCTTTTGTTTATGGGTAAACCTGCTTCAGACAGTGTTTTGAAACAAAATTAGAAAAGCAGATTGGTTTTCTGCATCAAGTGCAGACAAGCTTTAGGAGGTTCAGGCTGTATGAGGCTGTTTCAAGTCTTTTTGATATTTCTAATTCCTAATTCTTATGTCAAAAGATACATTCTTGACATTCTTAGTTTGGCAGTTAAGGTCCATTTTTTTTAGCATTTCTTCTGTGATTTATGTTTGACATAATTAAATGCTTAAAACTTCTGTTACGGTCAATCCCGAGGGTCTAAATCAGATGATTAAATATGTCACCTCTGTACCCAGCCATCATGGGTGCCATGCTACCTTTGTTTCCAAGTATTTTCCACGTTTGGTGGAATTTGGGCATCATTTCCATTCTCCAACACTGTTTTGGGGATCTAAATATAAAAGGCAGGTATGTATATAATGGGCAAGTTTAAAAGAATTATGGTAATTGTTTCAGGAAGTTGGCAGTGAGACCTTTTGAGCTCTTAAATCCAAATACTTAAATTATTTCTTTTTGAAATTCTTCAATAAGAATTCTTTTTCTTTTTATTTTCTTTTTTTTAAAATTATTGTTCTATGGAAGCTGTTGAAAACAGACACACAGAGGTTGTCAAGTTTCTGCTCCAACATGGAGCAAATGTTGAAGGTTCTCATTCTTGGTCTGGATGGAATTCTTTGCACCAAGCTTCTTTTCAGGTAACCTGTGAGCATATAATATAAATTCCATGTAACTGGTGTATTCTGAGGGAGAATTATTTATTTAATCATTGTTGCATTTGTGTCAGGTAGTTTTTCCTAACCTACCCTAGCAGTCGTAAGCTTGTACTTAGAAATATGTTGGCTTAATGGTTCTAACACCTATAGGTGGCAACTAAATGGGTTTATCATGTAAATGAGCAAAAGTGAATAATTTGAATTTGTCTAATTTCCTTTACCATTAATTTTTCAATGCATATTCAGAATATTGAATATATTGTGGTTTTACTTATTTCTATTTGGAACATGTGAGGGAAAAATAGATGATGTAATTTCCTCACTTTCCTGTTGGTTAAGAATAAAACTATTTATTTCAGGGTTCCACTGAGATAATGCAAATGCTCCTGGAGAAAGGGGCCAGCAAGGATTGTCGGGATGACTTTGGAATTACCCCTCTGTTTGTGGCTGCTCAGTATGGCCAGCTGGAGAGTCTGCGGCTGCTTCTGTCCCATGGTAACTGTGATCCTTCCCTTCCCTTGCTACGCTTCCATCAACTTTCACTGCATGCAGTTCTAACTCTGCCCTTGCACGTCATGATTTCAAATTTCAGAGGTTTTATTTCCTTATTTCCTTATTGCTGAGAGGCTGAGTTTGAAGCCGCCCTATGAAAAGTAACGACTGATGAACATTCCTTTGGTTTTGTTTTGAGTCAGGTGCAGACATCAACTGCCAGGCCAAGGACAGAGCCACTCCCCTGCTGATTGCTGCACAGGAGGGACACTTGACGTGTGTGGAGCTGCTGCTGACAGCAGGCGCAGACCCAAACCTCTACTGCAACGAGGATAACTGGCAGTTACCCATCCATGCAGCAGCTGAGATGGGCCATGCAAAGTAGGTGGTTGCAAAGGCATTCAGACAGAAGGTCCTAGTCACACAAATCTGATCCCCAAAGGAGGAAGTTCAGCCCTAAAAGGAAGAAAAATTGAGTGCTCAAACTGATTTGTAGTTTAGAAGTCCAAATTATTTTCATATTTTATATGTTTGTTCGTAGTTTCTTCCACACTGACAGAAAGTAGGTTTACATTGGATATTGGGAGAAAGTCCTTCCCTATGAGGGTGGGGAGACCCTGGCACAGGTGCCCAGAGAAGCTGTGGCTGCCGCTGGATCCCTGGCAGTGTCCAAGGCCGGGTTGGATGGGGCTTGAAGCAGCCTGGGACAGTGGAAAGTGCCCCTGCCCATGGCAGGAGGTGGAACTGCATCACCTTTAAGGTCCCTTCCAACCCCAAACATTCTATCATTATATGTTTTAACCTGGGTTTGATCCATATCCTAATGAGTTTAGAGGGTTTTCCACAGTGCTGAACCAGATATCAATTCACTCCATGGCCTTATTGCTTTCCCATTTAAAAATGTAAATGACAATGTTACACATTATACATGACTTGTACAGCTGCTAATTAGAATTATATTCCTGCCCAATAAGTAGCAGAAGTAATTTTATGCAAGTATGGAATTAGCTGGACCAGCCACAAAAATCAAAGCCACAAAACAGTTTCTTTAATCCTTCCGAAGATGCATTTGTGGCTTTGTCCAATATCAGAGGTACAAGTCAGTTCCACAGCAGAGAGCCAAGAGTGGAAGGAAGTTTTGGGAGTAGACCGCTGGGGAGAAGGATCTCTCAGGAACTTCATGATTCACACATGTGACAGCACTTAAGTATATAAATGATGATACATCACTGGCAACCCTTAAGCAGCACCAGTAAGTTCCAGCAGCAAAGGAACTGGTGTTGGTCACTAATGTGATGTGGCCTGGGGTGTGAACAGAATTATTTTTCTGTTCACAGAAGTAAGTATTAATTTCATTTGCAATTCACATTTCCAGTTTGTTTCCTGGAAGTCAGGATTTAATGTGTAGTGGTGTTCTGATGCTGTAAAAAGAATCATTGGATAATCGGAAGTAGCTGTCCCTGGTTTGGTTTAAAATACTTATTTCCAGCCCAAATCCATCCCAAAGCACAATGTTTGCCAGGGGTCTGTGTGTGGAATTAAAAAGGTTATGAAAGGAGTGAAAACCCACGATTTTCTTCCAAAGTTAAGATGACCCTGTGAAAAAATGCCCGTGTGTTTAAAATTAATCACTGTATAAGATCTGAAAACAGTGGTTTTAAATATCTGCAGGATCCTGGAGTTGCTGATTCCACTCACTGACCGGATTTGTGACAAGGGCGAGGGCAAAGTGAGCCCAGTGTACTCCGCCTTGTACGGCGGAGCCAGGGAGTGCTTGGAAATGCTGCTCAAACAGGGCTTCAGCCCAGATGCTCAGGAGTGCCTGGACTTCGGCTGCAGGTCCCCCATGTGCATGATCTTCCAAAAGGGGTGAGTAAGCCTCTTCTGCTTTGAAGTTATTCATAATTGCATCAGCTTTTATTTAACTTATTTAAAACATGCAATTTCCCCCATTGCTCCCTCAATTGCTGTCTATCATTTAATATTTTTCAGAATTTTAGTGTGTTCCCCCTCTGCAGACACTCCTCATTAGTATTCCTCCTTGGGTACATTAATGTGAAGTCCTGGAATATGGCTCATGTGCTGCCCTGAGGAAAACATCTTCAATAACGGCTTTTAAAACTTCTCAGATTTTAACAGATTATTTCATGTACATGGATTGAAATTTATTTGTGGCTTAGGTGCTGCCATTTAAATTAAAGAGGTCTGTTTGTAGTGAGTTTAGTTCCTGGCATGCTCCTTGGAAGTTGCCTTTAAAAATCCTTGGACACCATTTTTCCCTTTCTGTCCCAGTGTTGCGTTATAGTAAACAATTTAGGAAGGGATGCAGAGCAGGTGATGGCTGAAATGTCCTGTGAACGAGGCAGGTAACACATATCACCACTTCTGTAAAGTAATATGCCATCTAATCACTAAAAAGCAACTAATTATCAGTCATAATCTCCATTCTTAACCTATTACCACGTTGCAGTGGTAATGGTGAAAAGATTTTAGTAAAAACATTTTAAAGTGTTTTATTTTTAAAAACAGAGCTCCCTGCAAGTAAAGTGGATGTAAAAAAGAGGGCAAGCTCACAAGATGCCCCGTTCCTTCTGCTCACAGGTATTACCAGTTCGTTGATGTTCTCCTGAAGTATGGGATCACCCTGCGTGGGATTGACTTGGCACACTGCCTGTGCCATAGGAAGTTTGCTCTGTTCCGGCGCTTCCTGAGGCTGGGCTGTTCCCTTCCCTCGGTGGAGGAGTTAACGGACTTCATCCACTCCACGGTGCAGAAGGAGTACAAGGAATGGCTGCCCTGGCTGCTCCTGGCTGGCTTCAACCCTGTGAATTTCATATGCAGGTTGTGGTAAGCACAGAGCCTCGTCTCGATTGCTTATGCTTTACCACATGCTAATGTGCAAAGCTGCTTCTGAGCGAGGCTTTTCACAGGATGACCCTTAATAATCAGTTGCCACCATCAGGAACAGGAGGGGTTGTGGAAAATCTGAAATAAATCATTCACACGCAATGTCTGGAGGCAGTAAAACAGTTTTATTCAGGAAGAAAGCCAGACTGGAAGTTGCTTTTCCCTGGGGTAGCAATAGAGCATCACTTCCCAAATTAAGTTGAACATCTCTTATTAACCCCCAAATTTAGCTGTGAATTGTGTGTGTGATACTTTAATACAGCCATGGTAAGAAGAAATTCTAATGGGAGAAATAGGTCAGGAGGGATGTGAAACAAATGGGAAGTGAAGCTGGGCCAAGGCTGGGAGGAGAGGAAACGGATGCAGTTTGAGACTGTTTTGTTTAACACAATGTGGTAGAAATTCCAGTCGGACTTTTTGTTTTTATATGAGTTTTTCCACATACAAGTAACAGCTTGGTGCTGCTTTATATTTAGGAATAAACTTATATTTAGAGTTATGAAATATGTGTATTTTCTGCTGGCTGCAGTAAACACACTACAAGTTTTCAACTCAGTGACTGAACAAATCTCACTGTCCTTGCGTATCACACGTGATGGTTTTTGGTGTTTTATCCCATAATCCACAAATACCTTTAAAAGGTATTTTAGGGGAGTTTTTGTTACGCAGGACTTTCTCCATGAGGAAGGATGTCCTTAATTTCGTCCTGGAGTTCACAAATTGGAGTCGACTTCCTCCAGTTGTGGAGCAGCACCTTTCCCAGTATAAGGAGAAATTCACTTGGACTTCCAAGAGCCACTTTGGTAAGCAATACAGGCAGGAGAAAAACATCTCTATGTGTCCAGATTCCAGGCTGCAGGTGGGGAGATTTAGGAGAAGATTATAATAGGACTAAGTTAAGTTTTATTTTTTAAATTTGATTTGTATTTTCAGTGAAGCCCCTGTCCTGTTATGTAAGCATTGGACAGTAATTAAATAAAAACTGTAAAAATCAAGCGTAACCAAAATGTGGCCAGCCAAAAAGGTTCTATTGGTCGTGCAGGAATTTTTGGTAGTTCACCCTTCAGAAATGCAGGTCATGTGTTATGTGGCTGAAAAATTGCACTCGAGTGTCTTTGTTAACGATTCCTTTAAAAAAAAATCTTCTTTAAAAGAGTCTGTAATAATTTTTAAATTGTTCAAGTGATAATATTATTTCATAATACTTCCTTTGGGGTGTTTGAAGCAAATGAGGATATTTTTGGAGTGAAAAAAGAAGGGGTTATTTGGGGAAATTGAGATGAAGTTCTCTCTTTATTTCCTTTTTTATCAGTAAATATATTTTTGTTGTAAGAGCTGCCCTGTGGTTGACTTGGGGTTTAATTTTCCAGCCTTCCTTCCTTCCCTGTCCCATCTGTGCCGCCTGGAGATCCGGTCCCTGCTGGGGAGCGAGCGCCTGCGCTCGGAACGCGTGATCCGGGAGCTGCCGCTGCCCGCCTGCCTGCAGGACTACCTGCTCTACCTGGATGTGCTGCGGGCCAACGCCATCCCAGATGCGCAGGATTCCCTGGGGCAGGGAGAGGAGGGAGCACCTTCCGGTCACCCCCAGGCTGAGGATATGGAGGAGGGACACCAGTAACAGCTATGCTCCGTGACAGCAGTGCCAGTGCCTGGACTCTGCAGCTGCAGGTTTCATAATGGGAATCAGGAGACACGGGAGGAGGACTGCTGTAAATATCTGTTGTAATCATTCTTTTCATGCTGTAGTTTTATACTACAGCTAGGAACTTCCTATGAGTTCTATGATTTACTTGTTTAAAATCTGTTGTAGCTTTCTAAGCGAACATTTTTCTTTTCTAACTGTTGAGGAGTAAAGTGAGCTTGTTCAATGAACACAGCTTATAGAGTAGTCAAAATCTGTCAGTTGACACTTTATTCCAAATACAGCATTTACCAAATGAAACCATCTGAAAGTCAAGAAACACAATCTTGTATCATTATTACGAGTTTGTGTTGGGGAGGGATGCAGCTGAACCAGAGAAGGGCTAATAACATAAGAAAGGAGATTGTTTGCTGAAGGAACAGTGATTTTTTTTTTTTTCCCTTCCCCTTGGTTGTCAATATTTGGCAGAATGTCGGAGTTGGAGGCTTGGAGGCTGCGCCCAGTCCCTCCCCTTGCGTAGCACCTGGGCAAGGCAGGAAGTGTCCCACAGGGACACCAACGTGTGTCAGCAAAATCCCTCCTGTGATGAAGTGCAAAAGGACCCTCAGTCCTGAGCCCGGTGACAGGGCTGGGGTTAGGGCCACCTTGGGAAGACAGCAGGGTCCCTCCTGCTGGGAAAGCCCTTGTCCTGCAAAGGTGAATTCGGTGCTGCCAGGATCACTGGTAGTAGATGCTGAAGGCATGGAGGATGTACAGGAAGGTCGTGAGGAAGGCAAAGAACTGCACGAGAGGAAGAAGAGGAAGGGTCAGCTGGCAGTCAAACCCCACCTCCTCCCAGTGCTCTCAGCCTGGGGAAGCCTCCCAGCCTAGAGCTCTCTCCAGCCTCAAAGGAACAGCAGAGCCCCCAGCTTTTCCCAGGATCCAGCCACGCAAAGCTGTCCGTGTACTGGTGGACCCTGAGAAGCTGACCCTGGCTGAAACTCTGCCCAGTGTGACATTGCTGGGCTGGGGGTGGCTCTGCTGTGGCTTTAGCACATGCTGTTGCCTCTCCCAGGGGGAATTGTGTGTTCTGCAGCCTGGCAGGGTGCTCTGGACTCACCGATGCGGCGCTGTTGAGTTGGTAGTTGGGTGGCCCGTTGGGGTTGAACTCAGAGTTGATGGTGGCGTTGGCCTGCAGGACAGCGGCGCTCATGTACAGAATGGCCGTGGCGCCGTGGTACAAACTGTCCTGCAAAACAAGGCACCTGTGAGTGCTCCAGAGGGGCACACGTGCCCTGGATAGGGCTGGGACCAAAAACCCTCAGGCAGTGGTTTCACAGCAGAGCTCCCCTGGGCTTTCCAGTTGTGTCAGAAGGAGGAAAGGGCCGGTGGGTCACCATGGAGCGGTCCCGTGCCCGCACTGCTGCTGCCAACATCTGCCCTTGTTCCATCCGCTCCTTACCAGCACTTTCCAGTTCTCGCTGTTCTTGTGGAAGCCGAGGAGGTAGCTCAGGAGGAGCAGCAGGGAGATGAGGCAGGAGGTGAGGGACACGTACATCACCCATCCCTGCAGCAGCGGCAAGGAGACGGAGGTAGCAGCGACGAGGATCCACACCCAGGTCCCGCAGATCTGCCGCGGACAAACAGGCGCCTCTGGTGAGCGTGGGATGAGGAAAGGCCCTTTTCCTCCCCAATTCCCTCCTCATCTCCCTCATGGGCCGGCCAGCGGAACCCTTGCATCTTTCCCAGAGCATCCTGGTGCGACAACAAGCAAGCTGGCACCAGTTTCCCTGGACACTCATGGGAAATGAGTGTTCATACAAAAGGGAAGGGTTTGCTGCTGCCTTCCACACAAGGAAACGTCTCACCCCAAGGGATGTGGTGGAGAAGCCAGAAAACGTGCTTTTATCTGGGAAAAATGAATGGCTGCCTCAACCCAGCCCTGCCTCCTCGTTGATCTCCGGGGCTTGGAATCACAGCACAAGGAAGTCTCCTCTCAGCTCCACGCACCAGCCTGGAGTGAGTCGCTTGCTCCGGATCCACCCAAAATATTTACGAAGCACAAACAGCACACGGGGTTATCGGGATGAGCCTGTGCTACCTTGTGCCATCCCAGCTCCGGTGGGTGAAACCCCTGGAATTCTGGCAGGGAGCTGAGCCCGCCGCCACGGGCAGGGATTGTGCCTGTGGAGCACGGGGTGTGTGTTGCCAGCCCCATGCACCATGACAAAGTACGCGAGCTGCTATCTTGGCCAGTCCCACTGGATGCCCTCTGGACCCAGAAGCAATTGAAAGAATCATGGAATAGCACACATTACAAGATGCCCAATTGTCTTCAGCCCCTGGAAAGACGTGACACAGAGAGCAAAATTCCCTTGATTTTCAAGCCATTTCTACATGATAAAAAAAGCTGCCTCTGCCCTGCAGGAGCCAGCAGCTCTCCAGCCTCTCTCAAGCCCACAGCAGCAACCCTCCCACAGGCTCTGTGATGGAGCCGGAGTGTACCTCATCCTCAAGCTGTTCCATCAGGAACACCACCTTTGTGCGTTCAGCGTAAGCTCAAAGACAAGACGTTACTTCCCATTCATGGTGCCTTCAGGATGGTTTGGGGGGATTTTAGCCCGGGGCGGGTGCCGCGAGGCAGCGGAGCCGGGCATACTCACAATCTCCGGCAGGATGAAGGCGTACGGGATGGTTTTGAAGACCGCGGGTCCGGAGGGCAGGGAGGGCTGCGTGGAGGCTGCAGAGGGACCCACCGAGGCCATCTCTCCTCCGCTGCCACCGCTCCGCTCGGCTCCGCTGGCGCTCGCCTGCCCCGCGCCGCTCCCGTGCGGGATTTAAGGGACACGCCCGCAGGACGTAAGCACAGGAACCGGCCCGGGCTGGCACCGTGCCGCTGCCCCGGCCCCGGGAGCCCCCGGCACCGCTGTGTGCATCCCACTGCCAGACAGTGGGATGCACACAGCGGACCCCGGCCCCACCGTGCACCAAGGCAAGGTCGTTAGCTAGAGGGGAAAGGAAAAAACTCCCTATACCTTGCTGGGGTCGAAATGTTTCCTGCAAATAATTGTCCTTGGTACACTGCCAAGCCTGAAATATTTTCGCTTCCACTGTTGTTGCCTCCTCCCCTTTCTGTTCAGGTTTCTGCTCCTTGCTCACGTCAGACCCCTCCACGCCCTCCAGGCACATCCAACCTTCAAAAATCAGCAGGCAGTTTTTACAAACACACCCGGAGGCTTTGGCAATGTGCTCCCAAGCGGCCAGTAACGTTTGAAGGAGAGCTGCAGGAATTTCTGCCTCCTGGCACATGCGCTTTGGATTTGGGAAGCACTCGCTGTCTCATCCAGCACCCTCTGCCAGCCTCAGAACTCCCAGATAACGGATGGGATGAAAGGCAGAGAGGGCAGAATGACCCCATTTACTCAGGCAATGGGCTACAGCAGGAGTAGGACACTGTCCCAGTGAGATATCCCAGCTCTGATAGGCGACACAGGTGATGCCCCAGGAACTTGGCTTCTGTGCCAAGCTCTTGTGCAACACAGAGCAAAGATCAAATCTGTGTCATCTGAGCCTTCCTAGGCTGGGTGAAGTGTTCTTTGGTATTTCTGGAGGCTCCAGCTACTCCAGTAGGAGTTAATTTTTGGCTCCATGCAGTGGCGGCTTTGAAAGATCTTGTTTTAAATCACACCTGACAAAACTGTGCCTGGCCTGGGCTTAAATCCACGTGTGTCTTGGGGCAATGTCCCCATCACCCTACAGGGAGCATCCAGGTGCTCCAGCACTGAAGAGAAAGTGGATGAATCCCTTTCCCCCTGGGAATGGACAGCACACGGCCCGTGGTCACCAGGTGCTCAGGGGTCAGCACAGAGGGAGCCATCCCAGGGCACTGGAACATGCCCCAGATTCCCAGCAGCTGTCACTTGTGTTGGGTCAGGCACATTCCTGCGAGTAACCCAGCCTTCTCCTGAGTGGAGGGGAAGAACAGGCAAACAGTCTAAAAACAGAGCAACCTGCTGGTCACTGGTTGGGCAAGAGAGGATTCTTCCCTAAGCTGGCTGCCCTTGCTCAGCAGCATTCTTAAAGATCGCTGCTCTTTCCCTTCCCTGCTCCCAGTCTGCAGGGGGACTGGGACAAAGAGCCTTTTGTTCACTCTGATTAAAACAACACTGGAAATTGATTGGAAGCTGCACAAGAGGAGAAAAGTGCTACCTCAGCTTTGGCAAAATATGACACCTGACATGGCTACAACAGGTATTAACAGGTAACCAGAGCCTTGTCTAATGCTGAAAAGTTGAAAATCTAAAATACAATTTCCAGTAGTTAAACTGATAAAATAATTTTAGTGTGCCTCAGAATGGTAAATGTGCTAAAATATCCATTACATTTCAGATCCTACAAAATCTCTTTGGTAAAAATTTAATTTTATTGTTACCACATCCTTAGAGAGCCCATATTGTTCATTCTCCAGGATTGTTTTCCCTCACTTCTCCTAGGAAATCATAGGCCACCTCTGAGATGTCAAAGGCTCTGTGGGTGTTTTCTGATGACAGCAGGTACTGCAGCGTGCCATCATTCTCCCGACTCCTTTTCAAGAAATCATGGATCACCTTCCAGCGAGACACCTCCACCTCTTCCTCAGCCCATCTGTAGCTGGGGAGGAACGTGGAGTGGAGCAGAGGGAACACGGAGTCATGGTACACCAGGACAAACGCAGACTTCAGGAATTCTTGATCTCTCTGCAGAGAAGTGTTTGAAAATACTTCAGTGCAAACACGTGGTGTTGCCAAGCATTTCTCCAAAGTATTGTACACAGGGGGAAAAACCCAAACAACTCACTCCCAGTTCCCAGGAAAACAACGGGAAGAGATTTGACCTTCCTAAACATACATCCGTTATCTCGGATAAGCCTCGAGCATATCAACAAACCTGCTCCCTGAACTCTGCCAGCCTTCCCACAAATCACCGGCACTGAGAGCCCTTTGCTCATGGGGTATTTATATTTCTTCTTAAAACCAGTGCCACATCCTCCCTGCCCTGGAAGCCCAAACTCTTCTCATTTCTCTGCTGTCCTAGGCGGAGAGTGGCTCTGATCCTGCTCCTTGGAGCAGGAGGTGAGGCAGGGCTCTGTTGTCCCACTCCTTGTGCATGGTGTGAATTGTGTGCTCCCTGTAAAGAGCAGTTTGGAAAACCCAGAGACAAAGGATCAGCGTGGTCAATTCTCAACCACGCGGGAAAGATCCAAGTCTGGAGTGTCCCAGCTCCGGAAGCACTGTGCCTGGCAGGAACATTTCATAGCTCGGCCTCACAGAACCACGCGAGGGCTGAGCATTCAGCAGGCAGCAGTCCTCCCGTGGGAGTGGCACATGCCAGTCAGGTAGAACTGGATGGTTCTGGGATCCCGGGGAGTTGCCAATTCCGTGAGCAGACCTGCCTTCCTTTTGGATGAATGGCCCTGAAAAAGCTTCTCTGACTCAGCGGGTGTTTGCTTTGCGTGAACAGGGAGCCATCCTTGTGCATCGATGCAGGAGCGTGCCCAGGGAGTGAAACATCCCCCAGGAAATCCAAGATTGAGAGCCAAAGGCTTTCTCATTCAGCACCTGCAGCTGCTCTCGGTGCAGGGAACAGGAGGTAGGACAAGGTGTGCGTGAGCCCGGTGACAGCCAGGTCAGTTCTACATCTGTCCACGTGCCAAAAGGTGGGATTGGAACTGGCTGGGGTAGGGAGATTGGAGGCATTTGAAGACCTTCTCCCAGACAGATTGTGGGAGGACTGGAGCTCAGAGTCTGAAGGAGGGAAGATGGTTTTGTGGACATACACAGCCCCTTTTGTATCCATGGAAAGCTTTTACCGGCCAAGCACTGGAAGCACTGGGAAGTACTGGGAGCCACTCTGGGTACCAACCTCTAACAGGTTCCCCACTAACAACACCAAAACAAAAAGTTACAAGTTTATTTCATTTTCCTCCTGCTCCTGGTTTACTGTTGTAAGTCTGGGTGAGAAATGTTAAGAACAGCATTTACAGATTTCTATTTTGTAAATAAATGTACAGTGAGAGGAAAAGCTAAGCAGCAGTAACACTGACAGGGAATTATACTGAATATATGGAAAGAAAAACCTGTAATTTGTTACCTTCTCAGTTCTCTTCAGTGTTCTTTCTTTGTCTGCCCAAGCACTCTAAAATGAAATGTAAAATTAGACCAAGGCTGTGGAGAACTTTATCTTTTCCCAGGACAAAGAAAAAAAGCTCAGATTTTGCCTGGGAATCCTGACAAGGTAACATACCCGAAGTGCATCCATCAGGTCTGGCTGATCCAGGAGTTGAGGGAAAGTTGCTAAAACAGGATTACAGATTAAGTCTGAAACAGAAAACAAACACATTCAAGGCTAAGGAGGACTCAGGATGGTTTTCAAAGTATTGGCACATCCAGGTATTCAGCACATCCCCTCCCATCAGATTATTCCAGAGGGAAAATGAGCTGTAACAGTTCTCCAGAGCAGGGAAGGCAGCAGAGCTCCCTAAAAACTGTACTCTTTGTAGCCAACTTTCAGTGGCTGGGAGACAGCTAAACCAAAAGAGGAGACACAAAACCCAGGGCTGGTTTATGGGGAATGCCAGCAAGCAGGAGCCCTTCCCAAAACACCCTAATGAGGTGTTTTCCCTCATTTCTGCACCTGGCTTTTCCATACACAGCTGCCATTGTGTTCTTGGTGTGCATGTTATGGATAAACACACTTGGGTTCTACCTCAGCCTGGCGTGTCTGGTGTGATATTTTAGGAGAACCAGGGACCAAGTGCAGTGAATTCACCCAATGGGGCACATATCCCACTGGTTTTTGGGTCATCTCCATGAGAAATCACTCTGCTCTTGTCATTATTTTAATTAATGAGACTGTGGATAAGATTCTAAGTGACAGAGAGCAGGATTTTGGCTGACGTGTCTTCTTTCTCTTGTGATTTCAAATATTGAATGTACACTTGTTTCTTCATCTTGAAGCTGATGGGAAGTTCAGTAAATACACAGCATTTACTAATGCCAAAACATTTCAGGGAAGTGAGCCAGAAGAAGAACATTTTCAGTTATCTCTTCCTAAAGTGATGGTGGATTTTGAAAACATAGAAACCTTCTTTAGTTGCACAGCTGCCAGAACAACTTCTGAGATAAAGCCTTTCCATCATTTCACATGAAGTCTGAATCCAAAGGGATGCAATTTAGGAGAGGTGGTCAGCCTCATCTACTGTCCTAAATTATGCAAATCTAATCAGGTAAGTGTGGCAGTTCTCACCTATATAAATTCACATGTAGTACAGTTACGAAATGTAATTTTTCCGTATTTAAAATTGGGTTTAAAATGGAGGCGGCTATAAACTATCATTAGTTCTGTTGAATAAGACACAGCATTGCAAAATCAGGGCAAGACACTGACTTCTAAAACCAGAACTCTTCCACTTCTGTCTCTCCCTACTACATTAGTCAGTAAGTAAATAATAATTAAAAAATAAAAATAAAGAGGATGACTTAGCCTGAGTGACAGAAACATCTCTTACCAAAGGGAGACTCTGGAGACAGCCATTCCCTGATCTTTTTCCAGTGCTCACCTGTGCTTTGCATGCTCACCCTGTCCTTCAGGAGGGCATCTCCAAGGATTTGCCGGTAAAACACCAGCAGATGGATGTAGCACATGCTCCCAACTAATGTTTCAGGTAGAAAACTGTTGGGAAAATAAAGAACAGCAGCTGGGATGTTTATTGCAACCACTGCAGATTTCTCTAGGCTCTCTGGAATACTTTTTCATTTTACACACAAGGACTCACTTCAGGATGTCTTTTGAGTGCACACTTGGTGACTTCAATTTCACTTGGAGCACAGGCTGTTTCCTGAGGCTCAGGAACTGCTGAAAAACTCCAGAGCCTGCTGCAGGAATAAAGACCCCAGGTTAGAACAGTCAGTTTGATACAACATTAAGAATTAGATTACAAAAATGGGCATTTCAGTGGCTTGAGAACTCCATTTTGAGTTTAGTTAGCCTGGCACCACCCAGCACCCCCTAGCCAAGGCAAGTGCAGGTTAAGAAATAATTAAATACTTGCAAAAAGAGAACACACAAACCCAAACCAGGCTGTGGGGAGTGTTGTAAAAGAGGTGCAACATTAATCACACTCTTTTATTTATATTATATTGAAAAGAAACCACACCTCTCCTTGATATTGATGGGTCAACCTCAATGCCTCTCTCATAGGGAGTTCCACCACTCAGGACCAGCTCGTACATCCTGTCAAAAAAGAGAAATTTGAAACCTGTATTACATTGGGAATTTAACTATTTTTGGAATTTAATTATACTGGGAGGTTCATTATTTTAAAAGCCATTAACAACACTTTTTTTTACACAGCTTCAGTATTTTTCTTGTACGACATTTAACAATTGTTTCAGTAAAATGGTTTTTGAGGAGTCATCACTTCAACAGTTTAGAACTTCCATATCGAAATTTTTTTAAAAAATAATGTTCTGTCAAGGGTAAGTCACTCCTGAAGCAAGTGTGAAATTTAATCTGTAGATACCGTGCTTACTTAATGAAATAGTAAAACTATGTTAGAAGTGAGATTAGACGAGATTTAGAGACACTGAGAACAATAGAGATGTCCTGTGTCTATTTTTTTTGCCCTGTAATCCAGATAAATTCAGAACATACACATATATATATATGTATATATATGTGTGTATGTATGTATATATGTGTGTTATGTGTGTGTATATATGTGTATATATATGTGTATATAGATATATATATATATCTATATATATATAGATATCTACCAATAGTCTTGCAAGCCTGCGCCACAATGAATCATTTCTGTTAATGAATAGAAGGTTTTCCTACATTTAATAAAATAAAAATATGTACACTCTATTATTCTTTCAGATCACTGGACCTACTAATCATAAATCAGTTGCAAAATATAATTCACCCTCCAAGTGCAGTGAGAGATTCATTGGCAACAAGTCCCACCTGATTGCAGGCCTTGGGAACCAGTCTCCCAATTTTCACATGGGAAAGGGATAGTGCAGCAAAGAAGAGCCAGAATCCCTAGGGACTGGTCTGGATGGCCCAGCGGTGTGTAAGTATGAAAGGTGAGCTTTACTCCTCGTCTGCAATAGGTGTGTGTAAATACAGAGAGGGCAGGGAAACACAACAAACTCACTTAGAAGGAACAGGAATTCCATTAGAAGTGAAAAGCTTCAGGAAGGCCCAGCCACAGCTCAGCTCTCCTCTTTCACCTGTTGACTAGAAAAGAAGAGAAATGTAAATGATTTGAGCAGCTGACCCAGAATGAGTGACTGAACCACAATTAATTAAAGTAACCACATCAAAATCGTTGTGGTTACCCCTTTTCCTCTTTCACCCGTGTGCTTAAAAATCACAATCTGCCTTCTCCTAGGGTAGTTTTGCTGGGCTTTACCATCTCTTGTCTTACTACCTGTTGTGCTTTCCAGCAGCACGTCTCAGATGGACAGGTTCTATCTGTGTAAGCTGGAGCTGGAAACCACTGTCCATGCTGTTAGAACAGTTAAAACTTTAGTTTTCAAACTGTACAGGACTTCAGTCTGAAATAAATCACAGAGATGGAAAACTGCAGGAGTGAAGAGGGAATTGGTCCACTGTGATCCCATGACATGGGATTTTTGGCACAAGTTATTTCAGTGCTGGTACAGGGACACTCATGTCCATGAGTCAGAGGGACTTTTTCTCTCTAATTAGGGATATTCTCCAATCAGAGAATCCCAGAATGGTTTAGGTTGGAAGGGATTTTAAGGATTATCTCATTTCACTCCCTGCCATGGCAGAAACACGTTCCACTATCCCAGAGTGCTCCAAGCCCCATCCAACCTGGCCTTGGACACTTCCAGGGCTCCAGGGGCAGCCACGGCTGCTCTGGGCACCTGTGCCAGGGCCTCACCACCCTCCCAGGGAAGAATTCCTTGCCAATATCCCATCTAACCCTGCCCTCTGGCAGTGGGACACCATTCCCCCTTGTCCTGTCACTGCATGACCTCGTGAAAAGTGTCTCCATCTTTGGTGTAGCTTCTTCCAGGTAATCCTACTCTCTAATCCTGATCTCTGATTAGGGATATTCTCTAGTCCTATTCTCTGACTGGGGACAGCTGGCTCCCTCTATGAACCTGCACTTGGAGCTATTCCCACTGCACCTTCCTGCACTCACATTGCACTTGTAAGTGATGCCAAGCTCAAACAATATCCCGATGTCTGAAGACAGGGAGTTGGACCTGACGAAACAGTCACCGTCCAGCAGGCTGGGTAAGATGCCCATCACCTGATACAGAGAGAGGGAGGGGGGAAAAAAAAGAAGTTGATGTACCTAAAAAAAAAAAAATCTTGATTTTTAAAGGCCATCAAACACATCCCTCACTCACACAAGATCTCAGACCAAATCCCACTGCATATAAAAATGAGGAGAGAAACAATTCCAGTCAAAACCTTGCTCCCCTTATTGTCTTTCCATGGAGCACAGCTGTGCCACCAAGGAACACTTTAGTGACACCAAAGCAAGAAGCTGTAAACAGACAGTGGCTGTGTCACCTACCCTTGGAGAAAAGGTCCAGGTTTGAGGGTTTTTAGGCAGCCACGTAGCTCTCACCGTGTGAATGTTACTCAGCACCTGAAGTGAGGAAAAAAGCTAAGGCAAGTTTTTCTGGAAAGCCCTGCTGCTTTCAGAAAATGCAGGGTTATCCCAGAGTGATCCAACGCTGCACACAACAAATACAACTGGAAGAAAGCTGCTGGATAATTAGTTATGTTTTTACAAAAAGCTGTTCTGCACACACACGAAGGAACAGAGGATCAAGGGCACGTGGAGGAATCTGACCCTGACCCAGGCCCAACCCAGGAGAGACATCAGCCTGGGAAACACTCATCTCCAGGAGCACAAAGGAGCCAGGAGGCACAATGGCAGGTGGGGGACCCGAAATTAGGGACTCAGAGCAATGGAGCTCCCGCCCCAGCCCCTCCCAGGGCCACCCAGCACAGCCCTGAGCCCCAGGGACTGGGTGTGACTGTCACCCTGAGTCAGGAGCAGCTCCCTGGCTACCTCGCACTGCTCAGGGCCATTCTGGGGCTGCACCTGCCTTGCCACGGGAGGAAAGCAGAGCGGGAGAAACCAAAGGCAGAAAAAGGGAGGGATCGAGTGCTTTGTGGAGTACCAAGGGTGGGAAGCAGGGCTGAGCGTGCTTGCCTGGCCATGCCCAATGCCCATCAATGCAGTCTGGCCTGTTTTATCATTAAATTCTATTTTTCTGGGTGAGTGGGCTCAAACCAGACCAATCCTAGCATAAATTAAGCTGCCTGGGAGGCAGACTGTGTGTGTCTCTCTTCTGAGGAGGAGCTGCCTGCCAGAGGAACCAGAATCCAAGAGCTGCTGCGAGTTGCACACCTCCTGCCGCCCTTTTTTGGGAGGCACACTCATTCCTTACCCGGCTGCCGTCGAAGAGGCAGAGCCGGACGTGCCGACTGAGGACCTGCACGCCGGTTCCAGGGAAAGGGATCATCTTGCAGCTGCATAAAGTGACAATCAAGGACACTCTGGTGGGTCTAGGATGGATCTGCAATACAGCAGAAGGAGGATTAAACCTACAGGGCCCTCTGCACGTGGTCTCATTTCGTATTTATGGACTGAGGTGGTTCCCCCAGCCACAAACTCTGAGCAGTGGTAGCAGCAGGATTTCTTCATAAGCCTTTGCCTCTGCCCTAAGGATTTTTTAGTGGGACAGACAGAAGGTCCCAGCAGAGGAAATATTCCAGAAATTGTGTAAATTAAGACATAATCGTTAGCCAAAAGCAAAGAAGGCAAATTCAGTTTGTGTCCATCAGTTTAAAACTTCACACAAGTCACCCACTGCTTCACCCCAGAGAGGGAAGGACCCCACAAACTTAAGCGACCTTTAAAAGACACAAAACACGACAATTTAGGCTGGTTTTTGGAGAGTAGGATGTGACAACAGCTCCTGCCTGAGTAGTCTGGATTGACATGGAAACCTGCCATGTGTTTCCCAGCAATATTCACCCACCAATGTGCAATCCTGCCAGCAATTCCCATCCAGAGATCCTGACACTCCCCAAACCCAAAGGCATCAGAGCCCCCTGAGCAGCAATACTCACAGTATTTCTTTCGGGGTTCCATACCAAGTCTTTGAAAGCCAGCTGGGATGGAGTAAGCTCAGGCTGCAAATAGTGACTTCCTCGAAACTCGTCGCCTACAGCAAGAGGCAATTTCAAAACTCTTCATTTTTTAAATGGTCTTTATTGCCCCAAAATGGACACCACTTAAAATTCAGGTCCACTTGAATATTTGATGAAACAAAACTATGGAAGTCTCTCCCATGAGCACTGTTTACTATTTGTAACTGTTCTGCAGTATTTCATCCCAGAAGCACAATAATTTAATTTAAAAAAAGAAGTGAAACAGCTTTAAACAGAAAACTAACATGAGATGTCTTAATATATTTAGTGAAGAGACCCAAAAGACCTTTGAGAAAAAGGGAAGATTAAAATAAACAAAAAAAAACCCATCATTTCCTGCAAAGTCAACAGGAACGAACTTCCAAAGAGGAAAATCTTTAAAATCAGGTCAGGATTTCACACTGATAGATTAAAATTTAAGGAAAAAAAAAAAAAGGAAAGCCTTTTATACTTTATTTCCCAATTATAATTAAGCAGTAGTGATTGTGGTCCAACAGGCTGGTGACCAGGGAGAGAAAGCCACCACAGACACCTGAGAGTCCTGCACTGCCCTGCCAGGAGACATCCTTACCTTCCTCCAAGAGCTGGAAAAGCATGGATGGGCGGAACCCTGCAGGAACTGCCCCTATGGTGGTCAGCACCTCCACCGTGTCATTCTAGTAAAAAGAGGAAGAAAAAAGGATATCATTATTCTCCTATTTAACAGCACATCCCATCCTAATTTACAGCTCTGTTTGGAACCAGAAACCTGGATCTCAGTCACTTCAATTGAAGCATTTCTGCGTTCTTGTTACCAAAAACACCCCGAACACAAATGTTAATTCAGAACAATGGTCTGTGATATGAGACACAGCATTTGGGAACAGGCACAGCTGGTCTACAAAATAATGAAGATTATGGCAGGTGAAGTAGGAGGGGCATCTACCTCTGTGATGGCTCGGACAGCACTCCAGTGGGAATCTGTTCTGGAAGAAAAATGGTAGGATTTATAAGGAATTCTCACATGAACAAAAATTTAACCACTAAATATTGGTCTGTTTTCAAAAGCAGCAGCTTCTTAACCATATCTGAGACACTCCATTTACCTTTTTTTAATTTCAGTTCCATCTGCTGTTTCATCCACCACTTCTATGTGTTCTTCTGATTCCTCCTGGCTTTCCTCCTCTTCCCTAGGAACCTGGAATTCAGATTTAAAATGACAAAGTGCTTGATTTCTTCACAGATCTGTTCTTAAAAATGCCTTCTCCAACCACAGCCCACGTTAATATAAGTTTAGAATAAGTTAACTAAGTTTAGAAAAGGAGATTTTCTCTCTGTGATGCAGAAAACTGTCCCACATTTACATGGACTCCCATTTCAGATAAATTATTAAAAACCCAAATTAATTCACAGCAGCTTGGAGTCTTCAGAGTTGACCTTTAGTGACAAAGATTCTGACTTTTATATTCAAGAAACTTCTCTGCCACATCTTTGCAAGGCACAGAAATGCTGCTTTTGATGGACATCTCCATCCCCGTGGATAAAACCATGGGGTTATTTCCCAATGACTGGAATAATTCCCAAATAACTGGCGTTATTTCCAAACATCACACTGCATTGTGACCCGTTCAATGCAGATATACGATCATTAATCTGTGTAAAAGAGCAGATTAGGACAGAGGTTGCAGCACACCAACCGCAAGGTAGGTCCTGGGAACGAGGCCTCGCTCCCCCTTGGAATTCTCAGCTACCCACCAGCCATCCGCCTTCTTGTCGTGTATGAGCAGGATTTCGCCTTTCTTTGGCATTGGAGGGAGAGACAGAGACAAAAGACAACCAAATATTGAGATGAAAAAGGACCTAACTCCAATGGAAACACCATTTCTCCCCAGATACCACAAGGAAGTGGCTGAATCCCAAAAGCATAGGGTTTGATTATAGTTACTGCTTCATTCAGAGTGATCTGCAGTAAAAACCATTTACAGAGAGGTATTTACCACAAATGCGAGATCCCCTTCCTGCTGGGCATCAAAGTTTCCAACAGCAACACATTCTTTAATGTTTGGATCATCCAACAACTTCTCCTCATCTTCTTCACTGTCTTCCTCCTCACTTTCTGCATCTTCACTCTCCTCCTCTTCTTCATTTCCATCTTCTGCATGAGGATCTTTTCGATGTTCCTCAGCCCTACCCAAAACAAATCAAAATTTTTTTTAGTATCATTTCCACCAAACTTTTTGAAACTGCTGTCAAGCCTCTGCAAGGACTTTATCCAAACAAAACATTTTCATTACTGTATTTTAGTCTCTGTCCCGAAGAAACTCCTGCAAACAGCCACCTTATATTCCAGCCATTAATCAGCACCCTGAGAAAATCCCAGCAAGTCATAAATTACTTATTTTGTGAGCACTTCTTTTTTTATTCTTCTGTTATTTTTCAGCTAATAAAGAGGGTGAGACAATGATTTTTCAAGGTCTATTCCAACCATATCTTAAAAGACAAGGTTTTATTTGTGTGTTTATGCAACTCACGCTGGAGAATTCTTTGTCACATTATCCTGATCCAAGATGAGAAGGAGTTTCTGCAGCTGCTGGGAGAGTTTTAGCAGCAGCTTTTCTTCCTCTTCCTTCCTCTGGTTGTAATTCCCCACCGGTGCGGGCTCATCAGCCTGACGGAGAACCCAACAAATGCCCCAAAAAATCAAAGTTCCCCAAAAAAATTGCTCAAAGAATCAAAGTTCCCCTATAAATTAAGTTTTCCAGGCATGCCTTACAAGCTTTCCCCTTCCTGGGCTGCTGTCACTCCCTCTTTAGTGACATTTTTCTTGCCCTTTCACTCTGCCAAGGTGGAATTCTGTGTTAAATTTCAAATTGCATTCTCTTCTTCCGAAGAATGCGTTGGGTTGATAAATGTTTTATCAAAGGTTTAAAGTGCAGGCCTTGGACAAAAGAAAGCATTAAAGTGAGTTTTTAAATTGTATAAATGGATATAAAAATATAAATTGGAGGGACAACGAGCAGGGACTGTGCAGCACAGGGCACTGCTCTTGTTCTGAGGCATCTAAAATAGAAGGCTGGTGTTCTTTAAATGCTCTCTGTGGTGAATTTTGGAGAGAAACACAAATTAACCTCCATACTTACTTTTCTCAAAGCATGGAGAGTGTTTGTATTCTCCTCCACCAATTCCTTCAGCTGTGTACACCTGCATTGAAAGCAAGAGAGGCAGATGGTATTCCCTTAAAATCCTGACCCAAACCTCGCCTGCTGACTGAAAGGTGTCATTTTGGCTGCTCTGTGTCCCTGCAGGTTGACAATTCCAAGCCCAGTCAGCAGCATCTATCAGAATCCTAGGGCTGGAAGGGACCTCTGGACATCAACCAGTCCGACCCCACGGATCACCCACACGGGAATGCATCCAGGTGGGTTTGGGATGTCTCCAGAGAGGGGACTCCACACCCTCCCTGAGCAGCTGTTCCAGTGCTCTGCCGCCCTCATTTTGGCTGGAAATTCCCGTGTTTTGGTTTATGGCCATTGCTCCTCATGCTGTGGCCAGGCACCACCGGAAAGAGCCTGGCACCATCCCCTTGGCACCTGCCCTGGAGATATTTATGTGGATTGGTCAGTCTCCCCTCCCCTCCTCCCTTCCCTTCCAGGAGGGAAAGGGGCAGGGAGAGATGGGTACAAGGCACACAGGGAGTGAACTCCAGGGGGGTACGAGAGGGAAGGGCCCGGGCGGTGGGAGCGAGGGATGGGGTCGGGATGGGGTTCGGGACCCCCTCACCTCTGCCAAAGGAGCTCCCGCTGCCCGGGGGCCGCCGCCGCGCTCTGCGCCCGCAGCTCCTCCACCTGCAACGGGGGACAGGGGCGGGCAGGGCTCGGGGGCCGAGACACCCGGCACGGCACCGGGACCGGCCCTGCTGCATGCACGGCACCGGGACCGGCCCTGCTGCATGCACGGCACCGGGACCGGCCCCGCTGCATCCCCGACACGGCACCGGGACCGGCCCCGCTGCATCCCCGGCACGGCACCGGAACAGCCCCGGCACCTACCCCGGTACGGCCCCGCTATGGATCAGGTACCTGCCGCGGTACGGCCCCAGTACAGCCTCGGCACGGCCCCGGTACCTGACCCGGTATGGCCCCGGTTCAGCCCCAGTACAGCCTCCGCCTGGCCCCGGTACAGCCCTGGTACGGCCCCAGCATGGCCTCAGTACAGCCCAGATACGGCTCCGGTACCGGCCCCGGTACGGTCCCGGTATAGCCCCGGTACCGGCCCCGGTACAGCCCCGGCATGGCCATGATAGAGCCCAGAAACAGCCCAGATACGGCTCCGGTATCGGCCCCGGTACGGTCCCGCTACAGCCTCGGTACCGGCCCTGGTACAGCCCCGGCATGTCCATGGTACAGCCCAGATACAGCCCAGATACGGCTCCGGTACCGGCCCCGGTACGGTCCCGGTATAGCCCCGGTACCGGCCCCGGTACAGCCCCGGCATGGCCATGATAGAGCCCAGAAACAGCCCCGGCGCCGCCCGATGACGGGCCCGGGGCGGGGCCGCCAGCGCTCGGACGGGCCCGGGGCTCGGCACCGCGCAGCCAAAGCTCTGACACCTCCTTCGCTGCACACAGCCCCGGCACCTCTGATCGGGGGACGAATGACACGGCGGTGTGTGTCCCCAGTCACGGGATCGCGGAATAGTTGGGGTTGGAAGGGACCCCTGGAGACCACCCAGGGTCACGGCAGGATCCTTAGGTCTGGGAAAGAGCTCCAAGATCAAGGCCAAGCCTTAAGGGACTCTGGGCACTGTTTTGGGGTTTTTTTTTCCCCTCCGAGCATTTATTACTTCACTAATACCTTTGAAAACCAGCAGCCTGCAGTGAATCCCCCAGCACCCCTTCCCCCGAACTCGAACAAATGCTCTCCTGGAATCCCCTAGCAATGGGAAAGGAAGAAGGAATCTGCTGCCTACAGCTACCTTCACAATTCCTTATCCAAAGTGCCAGGAGGAATTCTGACTCTTTCCTTTTATTTGCTCGTTCACCCCAGCCAACACATGAGCTCTTTCACCACTTAACTGTCCCCAGGCACACCCATAATGGGACTTGTTACATATGCCCATAAGGCACGTTTTCACATTTCTTCCAGAAATAAACACCTAGGAACACCATGTGATGACTTTTTCTAATTTATTGTGCTGGCAGCGCTTCCCGGTAAGGGCAGAGCAGCAGGCTTAGAGCTGGACAAGTGCAGACAACCCTTTGGAATATGGAAATCGCAGAATCACTGAGGTTGGAAAAGATCATCGAGTGCAACCCGTGACCTATCCCCACCTTGTCACCCAGCCCAGAGCACTGAGTGCCACGTCCAGTTGTTCCTTGGACACCTTCAAGGACGGGGACTCCAAACCTCCTTGGTGTTCCCGGTTTGGTATGGTTGCTTGCATATCCGCGGCAATTTGTTAGCTCAGTCTGACACAGTTGGGATCTTGCCTTGTGAAGGGCAGAAGAGAAGTCCCGCTATTCCAGGGGTGCTGCCCTCTCCAGCAGCACCGCTATTCCACGGATGCCGTCCTTCCCCAGCAGCCCTGCTATTCCACGGATGCTGTCCTTCCCCCGCAGCCCTGCTATTCCACGGATGCTGTCCTTCCCCCGCAGCCCTGCTATTCCACGGATGCCGTCCTTCCCCAGCAGCGCTCCACCCGTTTCCAGCGGCTCGGGCAGCGGCCACCGAGGCGGCCGGAGGAGCCACCCGGGGCCCGTGGCCGGGGCCAGGGGGAGCCCGGCTTTGCCTGCCGGCGCTCAGGCCGCGTCCAGTTTCTCCTGGGCGGCGGCGAGGCGGCGCTGGAGGTAGCGCTGCCGCCAGCGCAGGAAGCGGCGGCGCGCTCGGCCCG
>VZRL01000783.1:319550-330978 GCA_013397895.1 Origma solitaria
CTTCCGCCGCCGCGGGGGCGGGACCGGCCCCGTTAAAGGCAGCGGGGCCGGGGAGGCGCCGCGTCCGCCCGCGCCATGGCCGAGGCGGCAGCGCAGGTACCGCGGCGCCCCGCGGGTCCCCCATGCACCCTGGCCCCCTCCTCGCTGCTTCTCCCTCCCTCCGGGACTCCTCGGAGCGTCCCCGAGGCTCCTCATGCGCTGTCTGGTGTTTTCCCCCTGTGTTTCCCCAGGACCTCCTGCTGGCAGCAGCGTTTGTCTCCGATGCGCAGTACAACAGGAATATTCCTTTTAAGACCTCCCCGGAGGCCGTCAGGTAAGGAGGGATGCGCCCACCTGCCCCAGCCACACCTGTGGAGAGCCAACCGCACCCGCGGCCAAACAGCAGCAGCCAAAAAATGTCTGGGGTACTAAGAAGGGTGGGGTGGGTGGAGTGCCGAAAACTGGGTTTAAGCTGAAATGCATAAAATGGGTCTCAGGACATCTGCATGTTGAGGATGGGGAATGATATTAAAAAGTTTTGTTTTGCTGGAGGGAAAAAAAACCCCAACATAAAATCTTCCAAGCTTCTATGGGAATGAAGAGTTTGGGAGGCTTGGTCAGCCCTCAGCTGTGTGGAAGTTGCTGGAGTAGCAGAACCAGAGGGCTGCACAGTTAAATTTTTTTTGTTTGTTTGCTATAATAAATATTCTATTATTTAACCCTTCTCTGAAAGGCAGTATAGGGTCCATCAGCTCTGAGACTGATTCGGAAACAAATTGCCAAACTCCTGGCTGGCAAAAATGTTTGTTTGGGACAGCATGTGCTGTTCTTCCAAGATGCGTTTGGTGATGCCCTGGGGATGTGCCCTGAAGCCTTTCATTATGGTGTCTGTGCCTTCTTCCTCCAGGCTTTATCACCTCTATAACCACTGGGTGATGCGAACAGCCACCTACTTCTTCATCTTCCTCAACCTGTCCCTTGCCCTGTTTGAGGAACCTGCAGTGTATCCGCTCCCCTTCCTGGTGAGTTGGTGCTGCGGGGGCAGCAAATGCAGCTGCTGGAGCCAGCAAGGGCCTCTTGCTTCAAAGTGGTTGTCAGAGGTGCCAAGAGATAAAGGCTGCTGGTGTTTTTGTGGATAGCTTTGATCCTCTGCTCTGGTGAGACCCCTCCTGGAGTCCTGTATCCAGCTCTGAGTTCCCCACACAGAAAAGATGTGGAAAGTTGGAGTGAGTCCAGAGGAGGCACCAAGATGATCAGAGGGATGGAGCAGCTGTGCTGCAAGGAAAGGCTGAAAGAAGTTGGGTTGTTCAGCCTGCAGAAGCTGCAGAGTGACCTGATTGCCCCTTCCGGTACCTGAAATGGCCAACAAGAAAGCTGAAGAGAGACAATTTCCGAGGGCCTGGAATGCCAGGACAAGGGGGAATGGCCTCAGACTGAGAGAGGGCGGGGTTAGGTGGGATACTGGGAAGGAATTCTTTCCTGGGAGGGTGGTGAGGCCCTGCCACAGGTTGCCCAGAGAAGCTGTGGCTGCATCGCTGGAAGTGTTCCAGCGCAGGTTGGATGGGGCTTGGAGCAATCTGGGATAGTGGAAGGTGTCCCTGCCATGGCAGGGGTGTAGCAAGATGGGCTTTAAGGTCCCCTCCACCCCAAATGACTCTGTGGTTTTATAATTCTGTGATCTGATGAAATGGGGACAAAAGGGCACAGGAGCTGGACAGGGATTGTAAGGAGCCATGGTGGCCATCAGCAGTGGCCAGTGTGACTGTGGACAAAGTCATGTTGCTGTTCTCCATCTTGGAGAGCAACTCCAGCTTTCTTTGTGTTCCAGCCTTCAAGTCCAGCCCTCATGCGAAAGTAGAAGCCAAGTGTTGCCCTTAGGCCTGACTTTTCTGCACCCTTTATTTGTCCTGCACCGGTGTAATTGTGAAAGACATACTCCTTGAATCCTAAGCAAACACAGATTTGCTGGCTCTAACACGCCCATGGCAGGGAATTCCACAGCAGGAAGGCTGAAAGGATCACTCTGCCTGGTTTTGGTGGTGCAAAAAGGAATATTGCTGCTGCTGGTTGTGCTGGCTGAGCCCTGCCCTCTCTGCAGGCCACGTCCGTGCTGGAGGTGTTGTGCCTTCTGGTGTTCCTCGGCCGGCTGACGCATTTTGCCAAAGTCACCCTGCACAACGTGTTCTGGAAGGACACCAAGAACATCTGCATCATGGTGGCAATCCTGGTGAGTGAGGTTTTTTCCCTCCTGTTGCTTTCCTGGTACCCCAGAGCTGATGTATACCAGCCAGGGCCCAACCAAACAGCTCTCACAAACCTGTTGTGAGCGAGGTGTGCACCTCTCCTGTATCAACAAACACTATTAACCACCTAAACACATTCCAGCATTATTTCTGGGAGTCTTCCTTGTTTCTGCTGCAGTTATCCCTGACAGACTTGGCCATATATGGGGTCCTCAGGCTGTACAATGTGAGGAGCATCCGCTGGTCGAGGATTGTGAGGCCCATCTTCCTCATCAACTTTGCAGAGAGTCGCCAGGTAAGGAAAAGGTCTGCTGGGATGTCCAAGGTCCTGGTTTTTGCTGCTTTCCACAATCCAGGGAATTTAACAGAATGGTTTTCTGCAGAAATAGCACAATTTAGGGTCCCGTGAGAGAAGGTTTGTTTCAGAAGTGGCCTGAAGCAATAATTTGAGGTGGACAAAAGGATGAATTCACACTGTACCACAGAAAAAAGCCCGTGTTTCTCCCTGAGCCAGGGATCAGGTTACTGATTTCTGGAGGTCTCCTGGGTAAATAAGGGTCATGCTGTTCTCAAACCTGTAGTCCAGATTTGGACTCTGATTCCTCTCGTCATGGGGAGATCTTTGTCCAGCTGCCCAAGGCTGCTCTGGTCCTGACTTGAATAAACTGTGGTGTGGAGGCCTGGGGGCAGGAGCAGTTCAACATCTGGGCTCCGAGCGTGTTTTTTGTGGCTTGGAGGGATGGATTTCTATCCTTGAGTGGTTCCTCTGCAGCAAGAACATCTCAGCAGAGCCCTGGGGCCCTCGGTCCCTTGGCTCCTGAGTTCATGGTGATGTGGGAGTGGGGGTCTCTCCTTGTAGGATGCCCCAAGGAGGAAAGGCCTGGAGCTCCTGCACTCCTGTTTTTAGGGGTTTGATCCTGAGGGGACAGTGAGGGGGAAAAGGGGTCCCACATTGCCTCTGAACACTTCCCTTGTCCCTGGCAGATCCGGAGGGCCTTCCGCAGCATCCGCAACACACTGCCAGAGATCACCTATGTCTTCCTGCTCTTCATGTTCAGCCTCCTCATGTTCTCCCTCATGGCCTTGAAGCTCTTTGGAGAGAGGTGTGGGTATTTCCTTTGCTCCTGGGATACTTGGGGCAGACTCCAAACAATTCCCGAGGAATGCAAGCACTGCTGATAGGTGCAGCTCCTGTGGTGGGAGGTGTGATCCCGGTGCTTAACTCCAGGCTGTCCTTTTCCTCCTAGGAATCTCCAGACAGCAGAAGGCTTGCCCTACTTCAGAAACTACCTGGAAACTGTGTTTGACCTCTACGTGCTGGTGACGACGGCCAACAGCCCGGATGTCATGTAAGGATGTCACGTGTAGATGATCAGATGTCTTTCTCTCGTAGCATTCTCAGGGCTCTCTGTGCAGCCTCTGATTTACAGAGCAGAGTTAAAACTCTGTGGGTGTTGGGCTTTTTGTCCCCATCTGTTCTGGGTTCCCATTTCAGTTTGTACTGGGAAAGTGCTGGAGGAATGGCTTGCTCATCTCCCTGCTGGAGATGTACTGAGCATAACTGGGATGGCACAGGGACCTGGGAATTGAAACAGAAATAAAATGCTGCTTGTTCTTCTGGAGCAAGTGGAAAAGATCTGAGTGCAGTCAAGGGTCTGAGGCCAAAACACAGTGTATGGCTGAGGCATCACCTCACATCTGCACTTGAATTCGGCCACAGTGGCAGAGATTTCATCTCTGTGCTGTCTTCTGCACCCCGTCAGTCAGGGCCTGACAAACCAGGATGAAAACCCAACAGGAGAGTGTTCTCTGGCTCAATTAATGCAGTTTTAGCTCGGGTACGATCTGACAAGTTTGATGTGGCTGTCCAAAACCGCACTTGGAAATGCACCTGAGAGTCTGTTTTCCTGTGGATTCCCTTTCCCTGTTGGTCAGTCTAGCAAGCAGCAATCCCTCTCCCCTCTCTAGGATGCCAGCGTTTGACTTCAGCTCCTGGTACGCCCTGTTCTTCATCGCCTTCGTCATTGTCAACACTTACATTTTCATGTCTCTCTTCCTGGCTGTGGTCTACAACAACTACAAAAAGCATCTGAAGGTAATGCCCGGAGGAGCTCGTGACCAGCGAATTCCTGCTGTTCTCTGTAAGGAACCTCTGGCTTTTCCTTGGAAAGCTTTGAGAAGGGGGAGCAGCCTCTTGCTTTGGCTCTGCAAACAGCAAGCACAGACCCACCTTTCATATTGTGGGGCTGCTGGGAGTTCTGCTGTTGGCACTGATTTAAATATTGGTGCTTCCAACAGATAAAGAGCACATTCTGCATTATCTTGGAGGCTTAGTCCTGGCTCAGGAATGCTGTCTCCAGGCAGGGAACTGTTTATGCACAGCAGTTGTTCTGCCACTGCATGCGCTCCTAAAGCAAAGGAACTGCAAATGGGAGCTCAAAGTAAATCGGAATTTTTGTTCTTCCCAAACTGGGTAGGGGCAGTTTGGGGCTTGTGATCAAAGCGGGAGAGGTGGGAATTCCTGGGTGCTCCCAGGAGGGTGTTGGGTCTTTCTCAGAAAGCTGAGTCTTCCCCTGCTTGCAGCCATGGGCAGAAGAGGATCCCCACCCCTGCTCTCAGCAGGATTCACTTATGGATGGGAAGCATGTGTGGACACATCCTCTTTGCTTCCGTGGCCGTGCAGATCCCGTGATCTTTGTCACCTCCTTCCTGTCTGACACGACCCTTTGTCTTTCCTTCCGGTTTTTCAGTGTTGTCCCAGCATCCAGCACTCTGTTAATCCCTGCAGAGCTCTGTGTGCAGAGCCCAGAGCTGCCTGTTAAACACCATGTCTCACCCCCCACACACTAACTGTGCTGTGCTCTGTATCCAGTGTCATCTCCCCGGGTCTCTTCTTGCATCTCTGCGTTGTGAAAATGAGTTTATTTGTTAGGAAAAGGGGGAAGGGTGCCTGGAGCTGCCTGACTCCCGCTGCTCTCTCCAGAACGAGATCCGGAAACTCGCCTACATGAAGCGCCGCAAGATGATCGAGGCCTTCAACCTCCTGAAGGAAGAGGAGGGAGAGCAGTTCGTGATCCGAGAAGCTCGGTGGAAGCAGCTGGTCAAGCTGGTGGCTCCCGACACCAGCAATTCCCACCGGGAGCTGCTGCTCCGCATCTCGGATGACGAGCAGAAGGGGTTTGTGGGTGAGCATGGGGACTGAGGAGGAGCTGGGGGCTGGGATCCTTCGAAGGGTTTGGCATTGGGATTTTTGGTCTGTAGCGGCCCCAAAGGGACTTGGAATCACAGAATCATTCATGTTGGAAAAGACATCCCAGACAGGGTCCAACCTCTGACTGATCCCCACCTTGTCGGCAAGATCAGCGCACTGAGTGCCACGTCCGGCCGTTCCTTCAGCACCTCCAGGAATGGGGGCTCCCTGGAGTCCTAAAGGGTTATTCCTGCTGCCTGTGCTGTAGCCCATGTCCCACACGCTGTGGGTGTCTCTCCATGGCCATGAGCTCTCCGTGGTGTGTGGCACCTCTTGTTCTTGGCACAGGAAGTGGAAAGCCTCCCTTGTTACCAGATGCCTCCAAGCAGTGTGGCTCCCCACACAGTCCTCTGGAGCGGGAACACGAGGAGGGATGGGTCAGTCTCCCCACGCTAAATCATTCTGTGGTGGTTGGTGGCCCGGGCTTGAGCCAATTCTGCAGGAATGGGGCAGAGAAGCTGCTTGAATTCCGAGTTCAGCCTGTTGTGTGGTGGATACCACTCTGGGATGGGCTTTGCTGGGAACAGACACCGAGCGTGGCTTGTTGCCGTTCCCGTGCGTTTGGGTTTGCGTTTAGCAGACACAGTTTATTCGCCGTGAGGTGAGGCTGACGTGTGCCGCTCTGCCGCAGACAAGAAGTCCTTCGTGCAGCTGGCAGACCTGCTCAACATCCAGGTGGTGACGCTGAAGATCCGCAGGCACCCTCTGGCGCGCTGGCTGCCGGCGCTGTACGGCTCCGCGCCCAGCCGCCTCCTGCGCAGCGTCGTGAGGCACAGGTGAGCGTCCTCCGCAGCTCTGTTCCACCTCCCAGCCTTGCCAAAATCGCTGAGATAGCGAGGAACATCCAGGGATGGGCTGTTGGAACCCCCTGCTCTGAGCAAGGTCAGGGTACTCAGGGCTATCCTAGCTGGGTCTAGAGTATCCCCAAGGATGGAGGCTCCGTGACCTCTCTGCAAGCCATTCCAGTGCTTGATCACTGCCCCCATTGAAAAAAAACCCAAACACCCATTTTGTTTAAATGGAAGTTCCTGTATTTCAACTTGTGCCCCTTGCCTCTTGTGCTTCCACCGGATACCACTGAGAAGAGTGTGGCTCCATCCTCCCTGCATCTTCCCATCAGGTATTTATGCACAGGAGCTGCTCCTGACCCTTCTTCCCATCAGGCTGGACAATCCTGGCTCTCCCAACACGTCACATGTCACTGTCCTGTCCTTCTGTCAGTTTTGTGACCCTTTAATGCACCGGCTCTGTGTGTTCAGGCCTCTCTTGTACTGGGGAGCCCAGCTGAGCCAGCACTCCGAGTGTGGCCTCACCAGTACTGAGTAGATGGGGAAAAATCCCTTCCCTGGATCTGTTAACCAAATTTGGTGTTGAACTTCAAGAGTAAACCTAAACTGTGCAGTAACTGCCTCCAAGTCTCAGATTTGGGGATAACTGATGGGCAGAGAATTTTTGAGAGAGGAGGCGAAGACCTTCTGAAATAACTGCGTAACTTTGACCTTCTTGGGAGCTGCAGGCCGATCTCTCTTTGTTCTTGCAGGGCTTTTGTTTGGACTTACGATGCCATCATCCTGATAAACGCCATCTTCATTGCTCTGGACGAGGAAAGCCCCTACATTTCCTACGCAGAGTGGGTGTTCCTTGCTCTCTACATCATCGAGATCCTCCTGAAGGTCTACACTTACGAGCCCAGGGAGTTCTTTGGCAAAACCCAGTTCTGGAATTGGTGAGTGGGGTGGGAGTTTGTGTGAAGTATGGCGAGTGCTGTACTCAACTCCTCAAGGATGGAAAGGCTCGGAGTTCCTGTGCCCAGGGTGTGTTTAAGACTAATCAGAGGATGTTGTGACAAAACTGTCCCATGTACCCACAGTCTGAGCTGACCCAGGGCTGCCTGGCTCTGATGTGAGGAGCAGGGGTCACTCCTTGTTGAAACGCCACTCCTGTGCCCCGAAATCTAACGGCAGTGCCTTCCCTCGTGCCAGGTTTGATACCCTCATCATCTTTGCTGCCCTGACTGCAACGATTCTCAATGCCACCCTCAAGTCCAGTAAGTGCAGCTTGAGCAGCCTGCATGCCTTGGGAATCTTGGTGTCCTGGAGCCAGCACCTCAGGCTTGGGAGGCTTTGTGACCAGACAAGGAATTTCTGGAGGGTCTCTAAGAACTAACCCAGTCTTTCTCTTTTTTTTCTTTTTTTTTCTTTTTTTTTTTTTTAGCTGCCTGTATATAGTGTTTAACAAGGACATAATAATAACAAATGAAAGAACTTTATCTAAACACTTCCCGGCTTTATTTTTGTAATAAAAATACCTTCGTTCTTTTCTCAGCCATGAAGTACAACAGCCAACAGATCCTGGACATTGTGTTCATCCTCAGAGTCCTCCGGCTGATCCGGATTGTTGACAGCATTCAGAGGTGAGAGTGGGGTGGGACACGGGCTTTGGGGAGGGGTTCCTCTGTGCCAGAGGCAGTGCCCTGAGTGCCCAGCACTGACCACAGCCACCCCACGGAGCATCCCAAGGCCTTGTCCCAGCCTGCCTGGGATGAGCCCGTGGCTGCAGCCTCTCTGAGGCTTGTTTTGGGGATGTGGGGAGCATGTGGTGACCGGGGTGTGACAGTGACCAGCGTGGGCTCTCTGTAGGTTCCGTGTCATCATGAACACCCTGATCAACATCGTCCCGACCATGCTGACTTTCGGTGGGCTGACTCTGGTAAGAAATCCTGGTACCTTGGCTCCGAGCACTCCAGTCTCATGGGGATGTGTTTTAAATCTCACCCTCGTGCTGTTCCCAAGGGGATAAATGCAGTTCCCTGGATGGCAGGCGCTTGGAACTGTAAGTGTACGTTTGACTCGTGGCCATTGCGCAAGCCAGGTGTGTGGCGGGGCTGTATTCCTGCTTTTTGCTGGATCAGGACATCCTCCTTAGATCCACGGGGTGTTCTGGGCTTTGCATCATAAGGAATCAAATAATGGTTTAGGCAAAAGGCTGAGTGAGAAACCTGGTTCTCAAATGCTTTCCTGAAATTGCCCTCTGGTATGATTTGGGAATGCTTCCTTTCCGTGTATCTGTGGTTCTTGGCTAATTATTGCTGCCTGGTGATTGCTGTTGGGTGGCCTGGGTCTCTCGGAGTCTGTGCTGCCCTCCAGCCCCTTGCTGTGCCTGTGGAAAAGGGAAAGCTGCCGGGATGCTGAGCTTGCCGTGGGGCTTACAGCTTGCTGGAGAGGCAGGTGATGGGCTTTCTCTTCCCAGGTTGTGTATTGTGTGTTTGCTACCATCGGCATGGAGTTATTCCATGGGAAAGTCCAGTACTTCCCGGCCGGCTCGGACGCTCCTCACGCCTCGGAGTGCGGGAATCCTGCTCTCAAGGATTCCCTGTTTGCCCGTGGCAAGTACTGCAAGAACAACTTCAACAACTTCGCCTCGTCCTTCATTGTCCTCATGGAGCTCACCGTGGTCAACCAGTGGCACGATATCCTTTGTGGAGCACGTTCCCAGCTGGATCCTTGGGAATTGGGCTCGATGCTCCTTACGGGAGACTCGGTGGTTCTCTGATCCATGCTCTTCCCAAGCTCTGCTCTTGCCCTGGCATTGCACGCGGACAGACAGCAGAGATGGTCGCTCAGAGGGTTCTCTTGGGTTCCTGGTTCCTCCCTCAGCTCCTCCTTCCCTCTTTTCCCTTAACTCCTGCTCTACTCTTTGCCAATGGATTTGCCAACGTGACGGTTCAGCCCGCCAAGCTCTACTTCATCGCCTTCCACATCGTGATGGTGATAATCATTGTCAAGTAAGTTTTGTGGGTTGATTTCCTCCACTTTAGATGGCAAAGGGGATCTGCCCCTGCCCAGGCGCTGCTGGTGGGCCCAGAGTCCCTTGTGGGAGACAGGTGGGATGTGTTCAGAGGGATCTGCTGCATCCCTGTCCCCACTGAGCGTTGCTCTGACTTGGAGCTCCCCATGTCCAACCGAGGAGGGGATGGAGCACTGGGAAATGTGCCTGGCAATACTGAGACAGTCACTGATGCCGGTAAGGAAGTGCTGCCTGAATTCTGCTCATTGTTTCAGTATCTTCGTGTCGTTCATCTTGGAAGCTTTCTTTGTGGAGTACTCCCTGGAGAAGAGCGAAGTGGAAACTGCCATCGAGCAGAAAATCCAGGAGCTGGGAATGGGAGTTCAAGAGTAAGCCCCTAAATGAACCTGTGCTGTTTGGCACCACCGGTGAGGGCAAACCACCCTCTGTGTCGAGGTGTGAGTTGGGATTCCCCTTCCTTGTCACAAAGTTCTGGCTCATCTTCCTTGAACATGGAGATTCCTCTTCCCTGTCGTGAAGTTCTGGCTCCTCTGCTGGTTTAGTGCCAGCAGAAGGTCACCGGTGTTGGCTTTGCTTCCTCCCGTGGCTCTTCCAGCCCGGAATTCCTGCCCGGAGGACAGGAAAGATGCTGGAAAATGATCCCATGGCTGGTGCTTGTTCTGCCCCTCAGAGAACCCATCACTGCTGGGCTCCCAGGGTGGGATGTGCCCCCTTCCAAGGGTAATTCCTGGCCCTTCCTGTGCAGGGATGAGCTCCAGGATGAACAGCTCCTCGATAACATGGAGAGTGCGGAGCACGAGCTCGAGGGGGAAGGCGGAACAAAGCCACAGAGCAAAGGGCTGGTGTTCAAAATCGCCTCCAAACGTAAGTGTGTCCCTCCAGGCTGTCCAGCCCAAGGCTCCCAGCTGTTCCTGGGCAAGCTCCCAAGCCCTCCTGCTCCCTTGGGGCTGTAAAAGCTGCTAAACCCCACCTGGAGACTTCGGGGCAACTGCAGACACGTTTGCTGTTTGTTTTTACTTCAGTAGCAACTTCTTCTCTCCCACCCTGGCTCTTCTGTGCTCCTTGTCTTCACTACCCTCCCTCTGGAGACGCTGCCTTGGTGGCTGAGGTCCTGCCGTGCCAAGACACCTGTTTTCCTTTCTCCTTCCTCTGGGGACTTTGCATTCCTGCTGCCTTGGATCACGGGGTGACTATATCCTCCTTTCCTCTGGCTTTTGACTGTTTTCCTCCTTCTCCTGCCTTTTTTTCTGTACCTCAGCAGCTTCCCAAGCACGGTGGGTGACTGGGATCAGGTATCCTCTGTGTGGGAATAAAAGGGCTTAAAATCCCAAATAACGGCCTTACCCTTGAGAAGGGCTCACAGGTGGGGCGGAACAGCAGGGAGTGTAATTTGGGGCATTTTCTTGCCTGTTCAGTAAAACATGGCCCTTAAGGTATGCAGATGAGCAGATCCGATGCTTACAGGGAATCTATTTTGTTTCCCCTCAGGGTACAGGACAGTGGATGCTCTGCTCCAGCGCATGTTTGAGGCAGAGATACCCCTGGAGGACGAAGGCCCTTCCTTTGAAGAGATCCTAAACTTGTCCCCCACCTCGGGCGTTCCCAGGAGCCCGAGTTCCGAGAGCGCGGCATGAGGCGGGGATCGGGGAGAGGGAGCTGATTCCCGTCTGTCCAGGTGTCCCCTGCCTGCTCCCACGCCTGGGGCCCGGGTTACACGGTGGGCACAAACAGCTTTGTCCTCTAAAGGAGCTTTATCTCATGTAAAGTCTCGTATAAACGTCTGGAATGCAGGGGGGGAGTCGGAGTGTCCGGCTGTGCCCGGAGAGGGACGGCGCCGCGGGCAGTATGTTATGGAATAACTACTTTGTGTAACTGGAATTGTATCGCAGCACTTTTATATGCAGCTCTAGGGACCGGTGTACGCTGAATGAAGCGGCTCTTCAGCACAATAAATTCAGCAGTTCGGAAAAACGATGCAGTATCTCGGAGTTATTAATGATGGGAGAGGGTTGGGGCTCCTCCAAGACAATGTGCAGGGCTTGGAGGTGGGAAATGAGGATGGGGACGGAGTGGGGGCTGCTCCTCACTCTCATGGCACCGCGTATGCTGCCCAACCTTTCCCTTTTACTTCCCCCCCCCTCGGTTTCCC
>VZRL01000787.1:0-62749 GCA_013397895.1 Origma solitaria
TTTTTCTTTTTCTTGTCTCTCCCCCACCCCCTTTTCTTTTGGTATTTTACCTGTTCAGAAATGTTGGGTCACAAATACTGATTTTTAATTGGGAGGAGGGGGAACAGTGGCACATGACCATACTGTTTGATAAGAAAGCTCTTATCAAAGAGCAGAGAGCTCTCTTCTTTTTAGCTATTCTCAGCATTGAAACTAGATCTTTTTAGGGAAAAAAAAAAAAGTCAGATTTGAGGCCAGTTTCCCGTGCCCCAGAGCTTTAGAAAAAGAAAAGTGCATGGTTGAACAGCCTGTACTAACTCCCTGTCCATATTAATTCATGTTTCATACAGGGTTTTTTCCAAGTTACTGAATTAACTTCAGTAGTTACTGTGCAGCATTGTCAAAGACAAGGTGACAGGGGATTTTGCTGCTTATTCATGGAAAATCTCACCCCCCTTCCCTCTAGGCTCTTTGTCTTCCATTCATTTTATTCTTACCATAGCAAAAATCATCAGAGGGCAAGGCTGGGTCTCCCCTTCTAAAAACAGAAAGTATTGCCCTTGCTTGAAAAGGAAATGTGATGAAAGTTCACAGCCTCTGTAGCTGGTTAGTAATTGTGTATTTAGTTAGGATTTTGTTTTATTCTGTATGCCCTTATGTTGCATTGTTCTGCTGCTGGTCAGTCATGCCTACAAAGCTAGAGTTCAACACTTTGCTGAAATTCATTAGTGTCACGTTCTTGTGGCTTAGCCCCAGCCTGCAGCCAAGCCCCACACAGCCCTCGCTCCTTCCCCCAGCAGCAGGGTCAGGAGAGAACAAGAAGGGTGAAAGTGAGAAAACTTGTGCGTTGAGATAAAGAAAGTTTAATAGGGAAAGTAAAAGCTGCATGCACAAGCAAAGCAAAACAATAAATTAATTCCCTGCTTCCCCTGGGCAGGCAGGTGTTCAGCCATCTCTGGGAGAGCTGAGCCCCCTCACACTTAGCTGTTGTTTGGGAAGAGAAGCGCCATCAATCTGAACATCCCCTCCACCTTCCTCATCTTCCCCCCACTTCATATACTGAGAGTGATTTCATATGGTCTGGAATATCCCCTTGGCCAGCCTGGGTCACCTGTCCTGGCTGTGTCTTCTCCCAGCTTCCATGCTTCTCTAACTTCCTCACCAGTGTGGCATACAAAAAGCAGAAAAGGCCTTGGCTCTGTGTAAGCTCTGCTCAGCAATAACAAAAACATCTCTGTATTATCAATCCTGCGTTCAGCACAAATCCAAAACACAGCCCTATATCAGCCACTGGGAAGAAAATTACCTCAGCTAAAACCAGCACACACAGTAGTGCAAATTCTGCTGCAATTTCTTGCCTCATCAGGAGTAAGTTATTCTATAGCACTTTAATGCTTTGGTGTGCTGAGATTTCCCTGTTTTGGAGCAGAAGTAATATTCTTATCTTTTTCCCTAATCTCTTGCACTCTTCCCTGTTTTCTCTCTATTTGATGGAATTATATTATTTTTTCTTAAGAGTTCAAATTCATGTTAATGATTTTGGTTTTTTGTTAATTAGTGATACTTGTCAATGTGGAGAGGATACCATTTTATGAATGGTGGTTGTCTACCATGACTGACAGCAGTCATGCATCCTTTCTCTTCCCCAAGAGTAGGTTCTGTGGCTTTTTGACCTGGAAGCCTATACAATTTCTTTTGAAGAGATTGGTCTTAATGTATATTTGCGTTAATGAAGGGAAGATTCATAAAATGAGCTTTGGTGGTTTGCTTTTAATACTTTTCCATTTCCTATGCAAAAATGCTTTGGCTATGACATCATATTTTTTGTAACAGCTCCACTGTGCTTCACAAAGAGTGTTCAGTCACTGACCTCATCCTAGAATTTTCAGAGGGAGTTTGAAAATAAGGTCCAAGATCAACAATATGAGGATATATTTGCAGTGTGCTGTAGCTGCTGAGGACTTAACTTCAGACACTCTGTGAGCCTAAAGGACAGTGTTTTCATCATCCCCTTCAGATAACAAGGAAAATGTGCAGCAGGATATACTAGCATTATTTGTACAAGTTTAGTAAGAGCACAGTGTTAGGTGAAAGGCAGTCTGAAAACAAGGGACTGAGTTTGAGAAATTGATAAAAAATATTCCTTTACACAGAGGACTGTTTCCAGTAATTTCATGGGATTTTTCCCAGTCTTACTTTTACTGAAAAAAGTAACTGTTATCTCTTCAAAGTGGTTCTTTTTGCCCTTCGGCATCACCTGTGCCTTGCCCAGCTCTGCCCTGCTGTTGACTTCTCTGAGCTGATTTCATGCAAACCTCAACCTTTCTCAGCTATGAAGATATGACTCTGGGAGGGGAGGGAGGGATAGCAAAGCTGTTTGCCACCTCTGGGTCCGTGGCATTAAGCTTTTGCTCTCTTACCAGGTGCACTTGGTGCCTGCATGTAAGTGAATACATGCAGTGAAAAAGAGCTGCTCCCTTCTGAACTTGGCAAGAAAATTGTTTGGAGGTGGATGTGTGTTTTCCTATTTCTACTGTTTTCCAGTGCATTTCTGAAGACAAGATTTGAAACAGTTTGTGCAATTACAGAAGCTTTGTCATCTGTCTTGAGTGGGATTGCCATCAGCAGTCATAATGGGTGTAGAGCAATCAAGGAAGATGAGGGTGGATGCCTGATGTCTTCTGCCTCTCCAGCGGTGCTGTTAAATCCTCCTGTTCTGTCTTTGGATGATACGTTGCCCAAAGCCCTGGCTGGCCAATTAGATAGAAACTTGATGGTAATTAAACAAATAGAAAATCAAGTATTGCCATCTGCACAGTGTGAGTATGAAGGTCTAGGATAGCTCTATGTTGCATGTGACTGGGACTATCCTTCCTTCTAGTATTTGGAAGTTTCCATTAATTACTGTTCTTACTTCTGGGAGCATATTGTGCTAGTCTGGCGAGGCACATGTGGTTCAGCAATTTCAAGTGTGCTGTCAGCAGCAGTGCAGGGTTTGCTGTTGCCAGCAGGGTCCAGCCAGGGAGGATCTACAGACCTTGCCCTTTCTCTCTTGCTCTTTTTGATCCGGAGCAGGATTTGGCTCTTGAACTTACTTTTGGCTCCTGCAGCTCCAGCAGGTCATAGGTGCCCTCAGATGTTTCAGAGGAGCTCCGTAAGCATGCGGCTGTTGACATCGGTATTTGGCCGACACTCTCGTTTTTCCAGGTGTGTCTTCCTGGTTACAAAAGCTGAATTTCAAGGTACATTCCCACATGATGACAATATATAATCTCTCCCAATTGTACTTCTTCTGAAAGGTTATTTCTTTGTCGTGTTTTTTTAATTATTATGTATGCTTAATTCCTGTTTGGTCAGTGGTACACAGGATGATTCACATTCCCAAATCCACTTGACACTGAAAGTCTAAATCTCTCCTCCTTCCAGAGAGAGAAGTATATTTTAAACTGTTGAGTTTTATATCAGAGAACAGAGGTGAATAAAAATGATTGGAGAATTGTAAATTCCTTCTGTGTGTTTCCTAGCACTGTGGTCAGAGAATGTAATAAGCACTAAGAGATCAGGCTCATTATTCTAATTACTTTGCAATAAGGACACGTTCTTCTCTTGGTATAAATAGCCATTGCTGCTCTTGCAGCAGTGTGGATTTGTGGCAGCTGAGAATGTGGCCTCAATGCAGATGCTCTGCTTTCTTCCTGTGGCATGCTTTTAGAAGCAAATGGATTAGAGTTGGTTGTGACTTTGAAAGCCAGTGAATGACTTCCATTTCAGTGGAGGTCACTAGAAGTTGGGTGCTTTGTGGGGTTCAAGCTCAAGAAAGTATCAAGGCTTGTGTAGCAGCTCAGATGAACAGAGCTCAGATGAATACGTAGATACTGAGATGTATGTTTTTCAAAATCGGGGCCTAATTCATGCCTCTCCTTTAAATCTAATTTTGGCTCAAATATTAAATAGTGCAGAAAAAAAAATCTCATTCCAGCGATTCCTATCCAGTCAAAATTAATGACGTTTTGGGGCTCTGCTGTTATTGCAGGAGCCAAAGGCAAGCAGGATACAGACTGAATTATCAGAGTTAGTACCAAATGTGAAGGTGTTTTATCAGATTATGAACGAGGTGAATGATAAACTAGGGTTGAGAAGTTCACTTTATGTGAGCTGCTTAATAAGAAGAATTTCATGGTAGCTTTCTCCTCATCTATCAAAGCCAAGTTTTTTAGTCTTAGAATAGATTATTTGTAATAGATGTTTCAGTGGAGGTAAGGGGAGAGGACCATTCCTTTTTTAAAGACAAATAAATAGCCCTGAAAGCAGGTAGTAAATTTTCACATTACAGATTAGGTGATATAGTAAAAATAAACTGTAAAGTAAATATAGGGACAACATTGAATTATAAATGCTCATAACAAGATGCCTTCCTTCTTCCCTTGTAAATTACTGAATTTCCTGCATTCAGCATGTTGATCCCATTCCTACATCCACCCTGTGTTAAGAGCCAAGGCGAAAGCCATCAGTTGCAGCAGTCTATAATTTTTTGTTTCCAGTGGAAATAATTTAAGTATAACACAGTGACATTGAATATTGCTAAAAAGATGACAGCCCATGATTAAAGTTCTGTGCCAGGTAAAATAAATGGCTGGAGGATTGAAGAGAAAATGACAAAAGTATTGTTTGCTATTGTGTGGTATCTTTTTTAATAACACTAATCAAATGTCTATTGTTGGTTTTAACCACTAGAAATATTGTTTTTAACAGACCTTCAGGAAAGAAAAAATTGACATAAGATATGTACATTTCACATAAAATGCAAGGTGGGAGTTCTGTCCTTAAGTTGCTGTATCAGGGCAGGGGTATTTTAGAGAAAGATGTCAATTTTTAGCAGATTGATTTTAGATTTCAATGCTAATCTTTCAGTATCCTGGATGCAGATGTTTTACTGAGTGGAAAAAAATGTGCATAATGAGTGTAGTTGATAAGCATAATTTTTTAAAACACATTTGGCATAAAACATTGACAGATATTTATTTATTGGTTTTTTGTTTACTGAGATTCCTGTGAGGGGCCATGTACTTTGATATGAATATTATTTCTTATTTGTTCTTATTAGCTTCTTTCTATGAAAAATTCTTCATGGAAAGGAATTTTTTAAGAAATAAGAAGGCAGTTCAAATTAATAGCTCTTGTGAGGTCAGAGAAAATTTGTTAGGAATCTTAGAATCCATCATAACAGAATGTCTATGCTTTTTCCTTAATGACACAATTTTCAAAATTGGTGGTGTAGCCTCATTATGCATATATACAAAATATCTTTGTCTAAAGACACTACCTGGAACTAGCGCAAGTAATAGAATGGCAGCATTACCTTCTAGGTAACAGAACAGAGAGGGAGAGAAAATAAAATAAAGGCAGTGAAGAACAGGGTTAAGTTTTCAACTGAATGGAGTATGAAGACCTGTAAAGGTTGTCCCTGCTCCCAGACCCGCAGAAATACAGTGTTCCTGGAGTGACAGGTCAGCTATGGGCAAGCAGAGATGTGAAAGAAGCAGGGACTGTGGAACAGGCAGCAGCAGTCTGAAGAAGATTGCGCAGGTTTGAGTGGTTGTCTTCCAGCATGGCATTTTTCCTTCCGACATAGTGTTGCACTTCAGTTCCATTCTCTAAGTGGTTTTTATACTACATGCAGGGTGTCTACAGTGTTCAATATCTCAGGTGAGCAGGCGTCTGAAGGTATTTGGGGTTGTCCACTAGGACTTATCTGAAATTTGGCAGATGGGAGCAAGTAGGGAATTGAACTGTTGCTCTTCTTTTTGCTCACCAAGACAAGAAGTGAGAGCTCCTAATGCCAACACAATTTAAGACTATGGTGGGTGTTCCATAGCAGTATTGTAGAGGTTAGATCACTCAACAAGGACACAGGATATCTGCCTCCAGGTACTCTTTCTACTTTACCTCCACATATACTCTGTCCCGAGATGTGGATGCCATAGCCGCCACCTTGAGGGCTGGTTGGGAGGCTCTGCTCACCTTTTGCCTCAAATCTGCCCCTACTTGCACATTTGCCTCTGCTCTTGGGATGCTGTAGGAAGCAGAGCCACTGTCATCATCCCTTCTTCCAGCTGCATGAAAGTGGTGTCCACACCTCTGTGCTGCACTGTCATGTCCTGCCTGGGTGCACTGTATGTATTTTGAATAGGGCTGATGTGCAGAGAACTTGACTGTGGCTATAAAGTGTAGATATTAGAAAAGTCAGCTCAGAGCAAATTTTTAATTGATGTTAAAGCAACATCATCTTATCAATACACAGTGTTGACCTCAGGGTGTTGTAAACCACTTGTAACAATTCACTCACCAAGGGGCATTCCTGAAGACTATATTAAAGTCTAGAAGTTAGATGGTGATTGTGAGGATTGCTTTCTTGGATTTTTGTGGTTCTGGTCCAGAATATTCTCTGGTGGGTGAAACATCACATTTAAAGAGGGAGGGCTACTTGTTTTGTAGATATTATAGTATGTTTTATAAAGGAGAAGGCAAGGTCAGAGAAGCAAGTTGCTCTTGCTTGTGCCAGAGAAAAGTACTGCAAGCTTTGGACTTTGCCTGGAACTTTTAGCTGGTCCCCAAGGTAGAGTAGGTATTTACCTGACAAGGGAATGTGTGGAGTCTCCTTCTGGGAGTGAGTCTTGTTTTCCCATAGAGGAATGTGACAATGGTACTGAGCAGCAAACAAGTGTTATCATTGAGCTTTGAAAAAAGAGAGTAGGAAGGATGTCTCCCACACTGGGGGACAACCACGTGATTGGAACCATATGAAGTCAATTCATGAGATTTTTGGCTCCTGAGGAGAATGGAGAAGAGAGATACAATGTAAAGAATTGAATTGTGAAATTGAGGCTATATTGAAGGTGTTTATAGGATTAGGGAGACTTGGAAGAAGGGTTTTTTAAAAAAAAGGTTTTGATTTCAAATATTTAGGGAAGGTGACTTTCTAGTGTGCAGGCCAAGGGAAAAAAAAGTTTTGCTGTCCAGGCAGAGCCCACATTTTCCTTGTACCTTCTCCCTTATCAGTCTGCCGCTGCACACCAGTCAGGTGGGGAAAACCAGGTTGTTATGTGCCTCCTTCCCCCCTGGAGCCTCATGTGAGTCACTGATAGGCACATTGCAGTCCTTGGTTTGTTCCACAGGTGGGCTGTTGGCGTCTTAAAATATAACAGCCAAGGTTAAAGAACAAGAACTGATAAGGCTGGAAACTTTATTTAATGAAGGAGAGAAGTAAAGCATATTTCTGAAGTAGTAAATACTTATTAAATATAAGAAGGGTTATTAATGCAAGACTGTGAATTAATGTGGTGAATCAAATAAAAAGGTGAGGTTCTGTTAAGAGTAAAGCAACATGGTTGCCTGCTTTCCTCTAAGTGTCATTAGAGGATACTTTCTTTTGCATGCCTCCTTTGTTCACTGCACAGCTATTGCCTTAAGAAAAGGAAGCAAAGACATAGCTAAATGTTGAGTGCGGAGAGCTCATTCCTTCCCTGTGGTGCAAAATATAAATAGAAACAAGTGACCAAAATATAGAAAAACTTTCCCTAGTTTGTACAATAGTTCAATAAAGAACGAGAATATTGAACAAAGCTTTTTGATTCGCATTGCCATTTTATGCAAGCCTCAAAAGTTTCCAATCATTTTAATTGTCATCATGAAAATCCCTCTTGTTTCTGCCAGACTATTTTTGTTGCATTTTGTTTGCTTTTTTTTTTTTTTTTTGTNTTTTTTTTTTTTTTGTCAGAGAAAACTGCTTTTAGGATCAGTGAATACAGAGTTAAAATATGTGCCAGGTACTGGGAGGAGATAAGTACATGGTTTCCTGAATCTGCACCTTAATATGGCTCACCTATTAAGAGGAAGTCATCTAAAGTATCTCTTCTTAGTGCTGGTTCATCTCCCCTCCTAAATTACCTTTTGATTATTCAGTTTCTGAATAGCTGTCTTTCTATGTAACCTTTTAGCTTCAGTCTCACTCTCTTGGCTTTCAGTGAGGGAGAGTTCTTACAGGGATTTCCCTTAAAATAAGCAACATCATCTTATCAACACACAGTGTTGACCTCAGGGTGTTGTAAACCACTTGTAACAATTCACTCACCAAGGGGCATTCCTGTATAGACGATGAGATTTAGAAGCAGTGACATCTTCCTGTGTTGATTCCAATATGTTTTGAGGAAGTTTTGCAGAACTTAGTTTTGTTGTTTTTTTTTTCCTTTAATAGAGTTAAATATAAAAACTTTAGGCTATTTTTACACAGGCATGTTTCCATTTAGACTACAATGTTCAGGAACTGAATGTGCCTTTTGTATGTATGCAGAGCCCTCAATAAAGAAAAGTCATGTTCTCGTAGTTCCAGTTAGCACTATAAATAGCTTTAGAATAATGTTGTGCTGAAAGGCATAGAGAGCCCCCATTGATACCTCCCAGAATCTCATCAAAAGGCAGAGGAGCAATGTTCTTTGGACCTCATGAGAGAGAGAATCCTTGCTGGATATGTCTCCTGACATGAATTTCACCCAACATCACAAGTAGAGGGAAGATATCCTCTAGTTTCCTTTTACCCTCTGGTCATGTTTCCTATAAAACTACTTGATACTTAGTAAGGGCAACTGCAATTGCAGTGTCAATTGCCACTTTATGAAGAGAACTCAAGGATAAGCCTCTCTGTTCCACATTCATTTCCTCCTGTCCATAAACAGCTCTGTTTCTCTGACAGCTCTTTCATCATCATCAACTCGACCTAATGCAGAATTCTCTCTGCTGCATCCTTTTGTGTTGCTGTGGATGTCTCAGCCATTCTTCAAATCAGCTTAGGCCAGCTCTTGTAGATTCTTTCTGCACAGTATCCTTGAGGAAAAACCTGTCCCAGCTATCCATGCAGCTAAAAAATGACTCGTGTAGAGTCCTGCGTCTCACTCACTTCACCATCAATTTCCCTGGCCGTGACTTGACAAAAGCAGTCTTGCCCTACTCTCATTCAATCAAAATCAGCACTTCTGTCTTTTTTTCCATCTCGCTTTGTTTTTCTCCATTGACTCCCTCTGTTCTGTCCCATGAAGTCTAACTACCAGCTTTGAGTGTCAGGGCTGCTTTTCATCCGTAGATGTTAAACCACATTGGTGTCAATCACTTGCCCATTGTATACTTATACAGGCATCTCTTACCTTTCTTACATGATTCCTTTAGGGAGGGATGGAGATTCTGGATATCTAATGACATGTTTGATTCACCTCCCATAAATCCTTAAAATCCTCATTCACTGTGATGCCTCAGTGTTCTTGATGCCACTTAGATTGATCAGTTACTCGTGTAACTAAATAAACTGTTGTACTCTAACTACCATGCCGTGTTTAGTCCACTGTGTTTCTCTGGACGTCCTCATCTGTATCCTAGCTCTTGCTGATTGTTTGAAACTTAAAAGTTGCCTTGAGAAAAAGGCCGTTATTGTAATGTGTTTGGTGTTTGTACAAGGCTTGGCAGTCTGACTCTTGGCAGTTCAGAATCAGAAGGTGATTAAGGTATGCTTTGTGTCGCTGGGTCTATGTAAATGGTTGATGGATTGTGATTTGTTGTGGATTCCAGCAGATTGTTCCAGACACCTTAATTGAACTTGCCACATATGCCACTTTGATAGTAATATACAGGCAGGCATATAACACCTCGAGGTGTTGCTACATCGTGAAATATTTATAAGTATAGGAATAATGTAAAATCTCATCCAGACTCGATCCATCACTTTGAAACGTTTCATACCTGAAAAATCTCACTGTTCTCAGTACAGCCACCCATGGAGGCTTCACCAAGACTGCAAATGCACTTCTAGTGTGGATTGGAAATTAATAAACCAAACTCTGAAATTCAACTGAGTTTAATTTTAACACCTGATATAAAAGCTAAAGTTTTTTGTGTGCTGGGGTCAACATAATTTTTAGTAATCATTTGGAATATGTCTCTGTGTTAGGTATTTGCAACTTTCAAGTAATTTTCATTCCAAAATTGTGTTTGAAAAATGCTTCAAGGCACTGAATTCCAACATACAGACTAAAAAGTGGAGCCTAGATATGTTGGGCTTAGATATGTTCAGAGTATCCAAGTGTATGGGCATTCACTGATTTTGGTTGAAAAATTCAGCATAACATCTTAGCATCTTAGTTCAAGATGTATCAGAGTTTTACAGATACCATGATAGAACAATGCTGGCCTTCAAATAAAAGCCATCTGTTAGCCGTAGGTTCAGTAATTGCTGATTACTAAAATGTGTTTAAAACTTAGACAAAACCACATTGACCGATGCTCTGAGTCATGGCCAAATAACAGCAGCCCAGGCACCATTTATGCTGTACTTTTATACATGCTGTTCATCTTCCCCACTGTGAAATACTGCATACATCACCATCTCTGCCCTAATTTTGTCAATAAAGCTCTTCATTCAATTAAATAGCCAAAGCAAGTTATCCATTGGAAATTCTAATTTAGGTCTCTAGATTATTTTTTTAACCTTTTAATAATAAACTATGTATAGCTGCAAACAAACATTTTCAAAAAGCAAGTAAATGGGCTTATGTATGTCTGCAGGGTAATGTTTTGACTGTGTAACCGTGATAATGTGATTGACAAGTAGAGAAACAGTGGGGGTTATTTTATTTTTCTGGCTTGGTAAGTGAAATGCTACCTGGATGGAACACAGACGTGTAATCCAGTGAAGCATTTCCCCCTTTCTAATTAGTGATACTTTGAACTCCTTGGGGGAGACCAATTTGTGGACCCCATGCTGCATTATGCCTTCAATAAACATATATACTGACTCCAAGCACAGGTCAAATAGCTCAGCTTCTGAAGCCTGATTTTGCTCTCAGTCTCAGTATATTGCTGTGTGATTTTTACAGCTTGGCATCTTGTAGAATTTGTGGAGTTAAAAACATTTTTGTTTGATTAATGAACTCATTGTGGGAAGTGCAGCTCCTTTATCCTTCATTTGGGATAGAAGATAAGCTGGTACTTAATTTAGTCAGAAAAGTTAAAGTCAAATGGTTATTTTTCTTCTTTTACGTCACTTGCAATTTCTTACATTTATATGGTAAATGATATAATTTGAAAAAGGATGGTGAAAAAGAACCTGCAGTTATTAGCATTGAAATCTGTCTGGAAGTATGCATTGCCATGTGAATAGTTGCTTCGGAGTCCCATTGACTGCCACTGATCCACTACATTTTAGCAGGCAGCCTACTCATTTGGTTCCTTAGAGGCAACATGTATTAAATGGAGATGTGACCACATCACTTACAAACAGTGTGATGTTAGTATTCAGTTCTGAAAAGCTATCTATGCTTAGAATTCCCATTTATTTCAGGTGGAAATAATTGTTGGATGGATCTCAGGAGCATTATTTGTAATGTACATGTTTGTGAGATGATTAAGGGATAGAAAGTTTGTAGAAGTTTGGTATTTTGAATTTATTAATGCTTCTGTTTTTGTTTTGGTGGCATAACAAAGTAGAAAGAAACCAAAGCACCTTAGTGGGAAATAAGGACAGCACTCAAAGTCTAAGACTGAAGAAAAGGGAGACAATTGTGGTTTAATCTAATCTGATTCACTAGTGCTGAAGCAAGCACATTTTACTCTAATAAGAAATTTAGTGTACCTATTTTCCAAAAATTAAAGCTGATTTAATGCAGTAATTAGTGTGATTGTTCACACATAATCTTCTATCAAATTCAGTAAAGCCGTGCGACTGCAGGATGCCAGGCCTGTGTGTCTGATAGTGTGAAGGATGCTCCGGTTAGGATGGCAAGACCCCTGAACCTGTGTCTGAACAGAAGAAAGTCTCATGCACCCAATATTTGCTGTGCAGTTGGAAACAACATCTTCATCCAAGGAGGATTTTATGTCATTGGCTTTGTAATAGGGCAATAATTTTACTGCTTTTCAGTTTGATATAGCAGTGTTATCTCTGTGGGAGTATTTGAGGTACTGTTAGCTTTTTTTTGCTGTTTCTGTTTTTCTGTCTATAATAAGCAGTTACCCCAAGTGTTACTTGAAATAGAAAATATTCTCTCTGAACTGCAGTTTTATTTTCTTTTGGCTTTTATTCCAGCTGCGGGAGCCAGCTGCTCCAAAGAGTGTGGGAAGCTGACTTGGAGGCCTGTCAGCTGCTGATCCGAGGGTTTCAGCTGAAAGAAACCAGTTGCTGTGTTTTTGAGGAAGAAGAAAACCAAATGGATGAGATGGAGATGACTGCTGATGCCCCACCTGACTCTGAAAAAAGAAAAGAAGGTCACTTTCTAAAGGGCACAGAGTGGGGTGCTGTTTCCTGCCCCAAACACCGTGAGTTGAAAGAGGTATCTAAAATAGTCTGCAGCTGCATTTCAAGGGATGCTGCTGGTTTGCCTTTTGAGAGGAGGAGTTGAATCTTGGTGAAGGGTCAGCAGGGCAGGTTAAGTATGAACTTAACATCTGGCTTCCAATCTGGGACATGTATAAAAAAGCTTATTAGCTTCTCAGAAGCCCTTCAACCCTTTTTCCTTTTACCATCAGTCTTTTTAAAATGCGGAAATTGTTCAGGCAATAAATACAGAATGTACATCAGGATTTAAAGGAAAAACTATTAAGTATTTAACTGAAATTAAGAGTTGCTCCTCATCTCACTGACGAGTTTCATTCTGAGTTGGTTCTGCTAACTTGTTAGCCTGGATCAATGTTAGCTGACATCAGGAGAGAGTTAGTTTTCTTCCCTCAGTGAAATGGTCAAAGGCTTCTGAGCTAATAGATGCTAATAGGCTTACAGCATCCAACAAATATTAAAAGGAGGAAAAATCATGAGGCTTAGAAGGTTTGACAAATTTCTTTTAAGTTTTCATTTTCTGATCTGGAATGCCATCCGTGCTTGAAAAATCAGCCACTATCTAATAGTCTTTTAACTGTACTGTGTAGGTAAACAAGCTGTTAAAAAAGCTTTGTCACCCAACAGCACCACTGTGACAAAAAGACCGTCCAACAGCAGTTGTTAGTTTTATTACCATGGAATTTAGTTGACAAAAATTTAAGTTATGCTTTATTTCATCTGATTAGAGCCATTGAACTGTGGATTGCTCTGAAATCTGATGTCCAATTTTGCATTTATACTGGCAGAGACTTAGTGGAAAGCACATCCTGTCCTTACTGTAAAATCTCCTCTTGTTAGTAAAATTCTTGTTTTATATTGGGCTTCAGTAGTCTTTTCCCAGAGCAAATGTTTTACGGACTGACTTCACACTGTAAACGTTTTTATTAGAAATGGTCAGCCTGGCTTTGATTCCACCCCCATTGCTCCCTTATCATATTTTTTATGAGTCTGCTGAAATTATGTGAGGAGTTCTGTTGGTTATGGAAAGCTGTGCTCCTCTTTCAGAAGTGCTTAGAGGCTCTGGAGTGTTTGGGATTTTGTGACTGTTTCTGTAGCACTCCTGATATTTGTGCTATAGATTATCACCTATTTCACCCCTGCAAGTCCAGATTGTTTCCCTGGAAATCAACCTTGCTATCCAAGAATGACAACTGGGCAGCTGAAATGAGGTGACCTCTGGTTCTGGAGAGATGTGCAGGACTTGAGGGATGGAGGCAGAATATAAAAGCCAGCAAAAAAACCTGACACAAATCATGCTAACTTCTGGTTTTGAACATGTTGAAGTGCAAGAAAGAATTTGTCTTGTTTTGTAAATGGACTTAATTGAAAAACAAACCACTTCTGAAGCATTTAAGTGTTCTGTGATACGGTAGTGTATTTTTTATTTTAAAATAATTCAATATTTGTGGTAAAAAAAAATAGTGATGTGGTGCTTAGTCTCTCAATTTAGTTGTTCATATGAATTCCATGGAAAAACTTATTCTTGTCCATTAGTAGGGAACCTTTTCATAGCCATTTATCAGCAAGTGAGGATACCTATTAGAAAAGCATGTATTTGTCAAAATATTTGGTTTCATATTATTTAACAAGGCTGCCCCTGTGGGAGGAGTAGCTTGCTGTGGTTGCCATGTTTCTGGAATGACTATTCTCTTCAACTGTGTCACCACCTCTGTTCCCCATTAGCGAATTTCTAGAGAGCACTATTGGCCACTGAAGCACAAGGAAAGAGTCATGTCCTTTGTACTTAGAGGTTACTGAATTAATTACTTCAAGACAATATAGGAAAGGCTAATAATAGCTATGTGCATATTAGCCTTGGAAAGTACATTTAATTTCCAGGTGATTGATTTACTTTACAGTGAAATTCTATAAGTGAAGCTCTCCAGTTATTTATTGTATCATATAGAGCTCAGCACTAGTGCCAGGTGAATATTGGTTTTGTTGATGTGTACTATAAATAGTTTTTATGCATATAACTGTATCTTCCTCTATAGGTTTCAATAGAAAGCAAAAAAACAAGTAAGAAACATAATAATAAGAGAAGCAAAATAGATGAAAGAGGCCTTCTGTTAGATCCTCAGATACTGCTTTCCAGAGAGGCCATTTATCATTTTTAATTAAATATCCTCTCTAAATCATAAAATAGAACACGTTCTGGTGTAAAAATATATAAGGTATAAATTCCTTGAAAGTTCGTTATTTTACTATCACGTGAGCACAGGTTTATTAACTGTCAACAGTTATTTTATAGTTTTCATAACTGTGTTTTCTAAGACATTGCTGATTTTTTTTTCCACAGTTTTTATGTGGTAGACTGGCATCCCCAAATAATTCAGTAAATCAGGTTTCCTTTTTAACACTGACTGTTAACTAAGGTCAATAATCAGATGCATTGGCAGCTCAGCTTGTTGAAACATCATTAATGATGTTTTGGTCAAAAATAAATGAAGTGAGGCCAGCAAAAATCATCCAGCAAAAAGCACTCTGAGTTACTTAAATAAGATGTGCTTCTCTCAGTTGCAGATAACTCATTAGACTATAGTATTAAAAAAAACACTGAAGCAAAGTTGTAGACAATATTACTACACTCAGTCATGTGAAAGTCAGCTTCTTTAATGTATTTGATATTAATTTTTGAATTCTCATATAAGTGTGTACTTTGCAGCTGGTAGCTATGTCAGTGAAATTAGGGTGTCCCATCATTTCAGCTGTAGTTTGGCTTTTTATGACAATTCAGGCTTAATTTTCTTTCAAGTCTCTGAAGAATCAAAGGTGGGTTCTAGTTTTCATCCCACAGATATTCCATACTTTTAAACTGAGTGAGGTGATAATTGCAAAGATCATTACTACATGGTTAGATGCATATCTGGGTGATTTCTAAAGCATACAGTAACATTTCATTTCTCTTCAGACATTAATGCCTGCTTGTTCCACTCCTTATAATATCTTGCTTTATTTTTTGCTTCTTGATAATGTATGTATAAGCAAAAGCTTTTTAAAAACGCTTTAAAAACCAGCAAAACCACCAGTGATAACTAATGAACTGAGAGATGTGTGTGTGCTGGGGCCTCCCTAACAGCGAGCAACTTGATGAACATGGGTATGTGTGTACCTGCAGGCTTGAGTTCCTGACCTATCCTTTTTTCTTCTTCTGCTCTCTGGCATGCTGTGCAGTGCTCCCTCTTAATCACTATGAAGGAAAGAAACACCTACTAGATTTCAAGAAAATTGAGGTGATTAAAGTTACAAGGTAAAATCCAAAATTCAGTAGTTTTACCTTCTGTAAGTCAGCATTTTGGTAGTTGTCCCATGAGAATTGTTTGTAGATAATTTCTCACTTTTTCCTCATAAAAGAAGTAGAGAACAAGCATAAGGGTAAGGGCTGCTGTCTTTTTCCCTCCTCTACACACTTCAGTTTGGCGATCTGGGATGATGTTTTGGGGTCTGTTGAAGATCACTCTGGTGTTGGGAAAATGTTCTGTAATTATAAAGCCTTCATGTGATTAAGCTCTTAAAAAGGTACTAAGGTCTAAGTGATACCAAATAGACAGTCATGAAAAAGTAGTATTTAATGTGGTGTCTGTCATTAAAAATAAGTTATCACAGAACATGGTACAACATTTTTCTGAATTTAGTGATAGGAAGCACCGAGACAGCCTTTGTGAGCAGACTGTAACTCATTACTGTGCATTGAGGTAGCCTGTGGTCCAGGAGGCAAACGTTTAATGTGTAAAGGACAAAGCCTTTCAAAAGCTAAATAAACCATGCATTCATTTGAGCTTTAATTAAATGCTGTATTTGTGGAGCTTAGAAAATAATTTGGAAATTTTAAATTTAATCTTAGTTTTAAATGTCAGCATTAAGCATTAGTGAAAGTCAGCATTTGTGTGTTTCTTGTATTGATCCGAGCTGGAAAGGATGTCAGTGGCAAGAGGCAGCTGGCTCGTACACAATGCTCAGCTCATCCCTGCAGCCACGAGTGGAGCTGTGCAGCGCTGCTCCTGCAGCTGCATCTGACACTGGGCTGCGGTGTCTGCTGGTAAAAATGCCAACTCTTTGGGTAGGGCTTGTTGCACCTCAGTTAGCTTAATAATTACATGTGATTTAGCAGTACAAATGGCATCAGAAAATTAATATTACAGGCAAGAGAAATCGAACCTGGTTTTCAGATTGATTGCTAAAAACAGCGCCTGGTAACAACAGTGATTTTATGGCAGATAAATTATTTTGCACTTTTATTATGTATAAATATGTGTGTGTGTGCATACCAAAGCAATATGCCTATCTTAGTTTATTATCAATATCACTGTTATGTGTGATAAGTATTAATGATTTCCCAATGATGTTAACATCAAATTTCTTTGCTCCTCTGCCAATCAATGAAACATTGGCTAATTTCTTACAGACTTCACAGATTAAGGAAATTTTGAAGGAGGAGCTGACTGTAGTTAGCATTTGTTACCAATGGGAAACATTGATAGAGTCTCCCATTTCTCCTGCCCAAAATAATTTACAGGGTTTGTATAAAAACAAAATTGTGTAGACTCCTGAATAGTGTACGGATCTGCGAGAGCTTGATAGAAAAGTTCGTTTCAATCTGTAGTTAGTCCTTCAGTTTTAGAGACAGTATTTCTTGTGGGATTTAAGTGGGAAGCCAAAGCAGGCTTTAATAAAATGTATTCAAATAGAGTTTTAAATATTGGGTGGCTGCCACTGTCCCATTACAAGTGCATTTTCAGTCTTTCATGCATGTGAAGAAAATTGATGCAATTGTTCAGCTTATATAACTTTTTATTGTGCTATATGGTTTTTATAACTTCATTAAAATCATATTATATATAGCATGTATCTACTATATACTTAATATTTTATCTCTAACAGGTTATGGAAGACATTTCATTTGGAACAGAGGGTCATTTATCTGAGGTAAGTGTTTCCTAGGCAGTATATAGTGATGATATTGTACAGAATTTTCTTTGTCTCAATTAGAACAAATGACATTTGTTTTTATAGTGTTACCTGTGCTTAAAAATTGCTAGAGAGTGTGTGAGCACTTGGAAAAGCAACACAATCACAACTAGAGTGGGCCCATTCCTTTTTTTCTCTTTTTTCCATGGAAAATAATGGCATAATTTCTTAGTATTTCAGGGAGGTTATACTTGAATCCTGTGCTACTATTTTTAACACGTACCAACAACAGGAGGAACACATTGGGGAAAAGAAGAACCAATACTATTTAGGCAGCCCCACTGTTGCACTGTCATGATGCTTAAGGATGGAACAAAATCATGATGCTTAGCCTGTTTTCTTGTGTGTGCCACTAAAAATACCTTTGAATTTACTTTTGAAGTGTAAAAACATACAAGCATACTGCAGCAGAATTCACAGTAATAGGAATTTTGTCTGAATGAAGATTCTGGTTATTTGTAATTTTACACCATTTTCTTTAATAAAAATACACCAGAATCTAGTCCATGTATTTAAGAAAGCTAGGATAATTGAGTATTAATAGCATGAGATGCATTGCCTATGAGAAAAATCTGCTTACATACAAAAATCCATCTACCTTCAAACTCAAGAGTTTAGGTAGCACGTGTATAAGGAGAGTTACCCTGGTTCTAAGAGCTGAACCGTTTCAATCTAGTTCATTTTTAAATCAGTATGCCTTGGGTTGCAACTTACATATTAAGTAAATTTTGTATCCAAGCATTGTGTCCAGACAGCAAATAAATTTCATGGACAAGTAACCCTCAGTTCACCTTCCATAACAGCGTATGTGCCTCCTGTCAAGTACAAGTGCTCCAAGCCAAGCAAATATTAAATAAGTAAATATTACAGTTCAGGATAACTATTCAGATGAGGCATTTCCTTAGATTCCCACCAGTGAATCCAAAGACTGTGGAGCAGCTGGAATGCTCCAGGAAAGGTAATCTAACTGCAAGACTAAGCTCAGATTGTTGTCTTTGTGTTCAAGGAGACTGACATGAGGGCACACCTAGGATAGACTGCTTGGCTGTGTGTGAGTTCAGCATAAATAAAAACAGGAAGCCTTGAGAGTGGAGGTGAACTTTGCAGAAAATGCAAATGGCCTTTCTGATCAGTGAACTTTGCTGTGAATTATAGTTACACTGTGCAGCTGCTTGTGTCCACAGATGACATGAAATAGGGGCAGGTAATCCTGTGGAATAAAGGTAGCAAAAAGCCCTGCCGCCATCAGGGCAAAACACTGAGGGCACCAGAGTTCGCAGGTATACGGGGCTGCCACTATAGAAATGTGCAGAAGGCTTAATATCTTAGAGGCCTCAGAAGCAGAGAGACTTTTGAAGTTTTAATGGGGGACAAAAGTGCATAAAGAGAATATAAAGCAATGATAGAAGTAAAACAAATGGAAATACACTAGAAAGCCAGGCTCTACCACAATGCTACAGCTGGATTGATGGTGACTTGTAGAGAGCTCTACATAAAGCTCTCTGAAAGTGTCAGCACCCTGTACCATGTCAAGGTTTTGCCTAAATGTGCCTTTAGTGCTCTGATCCCCTGATTCACTCTGGTCAGGCTCCCTGCTGCCTGCAGGAGAGCACGTGGTTAGTCATTGCAGATTGTTGCATCTTAGTGACTTGGGAGCAGAGATGGGAATGAACAATGCTGGGAACCACCTATAAATGAAACCCAGCTATGCTGACTCCTTGCACAGCAGGGTGTGGACACTGGAAATCAGTTTGGTACTTTTGTTTCTTTTTCCAAGTCCTGACCCACTGTGAATTTCTATTGGTAAGTTAGTAAATAGCCTCATCCTCCCACAGCAGGAGCTGGAATTGCCCCAGTGTAATTAAATGAGCTAGTGCAGTAGTGTGCTCTCATTTTAGGAAGTCTGCAATTAGGGAGGATCTTCAGTCTAGTAGGGATGAGAATAGGAAGACTGCTGTCAGGCCACAGCAGGGTGCTGGAAGGCAGTGTAAAGCTCTATTGCTGCATAGACGCTTTTCCAGGGACACTCCTCTGTAGCTGTAATGGAACATACGTGAAGGGAAGAATTGCCGACATCAGACTGCAATTCTGATGAGTCATTTAACACTCCCATGTGGAGAAGGAAACAGGATCAGTGCAAGCAAAAGGAGTGTGGGAAAATTGTGTGATGGTGGGAAAGAGGTAGGTCTCAGTTGCAGAAGAGCTGTCTGGGAGGCTTCATACCTAAGTTGTTGCATTTGAGAAACTGGGGAGTGTGTTGTCATGCTGAAGTCCCCTACATATACATAACCACACTGATGGAACAAGTGAGCAGTCTGTAAGTGGAAGGTGATAAGAGCAAAAGTAATTGGGAAACAACCTTGATCTCTCTTCTGAGAAAAGTTAGATAAGCTTTTCTTTCGTGGAGGTAGCTATCTAAACAAAATCAGGGAAGCAACAGGTGATTTTCTGTAAGAGGAGGAATCAGCAGATGTTCTATCCTAATGTCCAGAAGACATCAGGTTTATAGTACAGCACTGTCTTCTTTTGGTGTAGAAAAGTCCAAACGCAGTCACAGAGTACATATCTATGCCAGGCGTTTTTCAGTGCCTCAAAAGTTTTGAAAAGGAAAGGACAAAAGTGTTTCTAAGAATGAAATGAACTGTGTAAGTGTGAAGACCCCTGAGCACACTAAGCTGCATTAAACAGAAGACACGTAAAATGGCAAGGGAGTTCAGGGATAAGCTGGATGTAAGGGAAAGGTGAAAGAAAGCATGTGTGTCTTCTAATAGGAAAGGTGAATGAGAAAATAAATGAGATCAGATTTTTTTTTCTTCCTTATTCTCTGTGCTTTTGATCTTTCTAAAAATTATAAGCTACGTCCAAGTATGAAGTACTCCTAGTATTCACTACAAGGTAGCAAGAGACAAATGCAGTGAAAGATCCAATGGTAAATGAGATGTACTCAAGTCAGATCGACTGATGAAATTTCTTCTGAGTGCATAAGAGCCAAAAAAAACAATCTCCAAACCATTAACAAGCTCCTTTGAAAACTCTTGGAGGAAGCTTGAAGTCCCGGGGGATCAGTAAAAGGCAGACTTTGTATTTGCCTTTAAAAAGGAGGTAGGCCAGGAGTTTATGTGCCAGTCAACATAATTTCAATTAGGATTAGAGTTCCAAATGGTCTTGATAGATTGAAAGAATAGTCTGAAATCAATAAGAAGGGATATGTTAAAAGACAGGTGCAAATTACATTTGAGGGAGAGAGTCGGATTTATGTATACAGATGGTAAATAGCAGCCAAGTTGACAATGCTGCAGAAGAATCTAGGTTTATAGTGGACTACAAATATAGTGGGATTCATTACCTTCATTGTGTTGGAAGAAAGGGCAAATGTCATTTGCAGCCTCATTACTGGGAATGTCAGTTGTAAGACAGAAATAATTACTGTGCTTAGCTGAGAATGCCAAAGCCTCCAGAGGACTATGGCTCTGGTCTGGACACCTCCCTCTGTAGAAGACAGCAACACTGAAGAAAAGGAAAGGAATAGAAATAAAAGGTTTACAAATCCTAGTCTGGTTGAAAGTCAAAGTCTTCAATCGCATAAAACATAATGATAAATAGGAGAACTATTAGTAATTGTTGTGTGCTGTATAAGGGTAAAATGAAATGTAGCCATCTTGGTTTGTAGCAGGAGGAAAACCTGCTCCCTGTCAGGGTAGTTTAGCCCTGGAGCGGTCTGTACACTGCAACCAGAACCACCAGATCCTGTGTCAGCTGCTGAGTCCTGCATGCAGACACCAGCTGAGGACAGTCACAGCAGGCTTAGTCACACTGCAGAGCAGGCTCTGGTGGCCCCTGGCTGCTTCCTGGGCAGCCTTGCCATGGTGGTGCTGGTCATGATTAACGTGCATTGTTCCCAGTGGCCTTCCTCATCTACAACAGCTGCCCAGGACAGTGCACCTGGGGCAGGAAATCTGGGATGCAGAGCAGGAGCAAATGCTTGTTTGCTTCTCTCCTGCACCTTGGACACCTCATGACCATGCAGCGCATTTGTCTGAGGGCTTGTGTGCTTAGCCTGCATGTGACTGAAGCATCTGCTCAAGAAGGACAAACATGGATGGTTGCATTTTGTTTCTAGTGATTATTTAAGAGATACTGTGGCCTAACATTCTGGAGTTTCAAGTGCTGACAGCTGCCATTAACTTCTGCAAGGGTTAAGGCTAAATGCAGCACTTCTGCCAACAGTAGATCACTGTTCTAAACCTTGCGCCATTATGTGAAGTATCTGCCTGCAGGGGCAACTTTTTGTAGTTGTTATTTATATTATTTTGAGTTATTTTAACTGTTATAGGGGAGAGAATGTTTAGTGCAGGTGAAAGAAATCTGGCTTTGACTCTGTAGAAAGTCTTCTAAGGCTTGTGTTTTATTGGGATTATGATATTGCTGCTTGGAAGTAAGGCAATGCCCTTTTACAAAAGTTCCTCTGTAGAAAGAATGAATTTTAAGGATATATCTGAGAATCCTCCTTCTCAGCACAACCACCAAAGACTCTAATATAGACTCTAATCCCTAATAGAATTAAATTAATCTAGCTGCTACAATACCTATTCTTCTATATAAAATTGCTGAACTAGATTGAAGGGCACAGAAGGTGTTTGCACTGGAAGAGCTGATCAAACATTTTCCTCAAGTAATGCTGTCAAGGAGCTGTTGCTCATAGGTGACTATAATTACTTGCAAAAGGGTAAAACAAAATGCAGAAGACTAAAGCAGAAGCCATTCCCTCTGCTCTTGATGTAATATGCTGATGTTCCAGCAGTGCATCAGCTGGAACGTTGTCTGTTCTTCCTATTTCTTGCTTCAGAATCTCACATATTTGGGAAAGAATGAGAATTTCTACTTTGTCTGAGAAGGCAGAATTGCACCTTAAAAATAAATCACACCCATATTTGTGCTGTGTTCACCTGGTTAAGGATTTAGAGGCAAAAAAACCACAATCCCAGACAGCTACATTGCCTGTTCACAGAAAAATCCATAAAGCAATATTGCATTTCAGTTCTTTCCTGACTCCTGCAATCTCTCCCAGCTGCTTCCTAAGAGTGCCATTAGAGCAAAAATAACCAAAGGTCTTAAGACTTAGAGCAGCTTGTAGCATTGGCATAACATACAAGCTTGGATGAGTTGTATTTTATTAATATGTTGAGCTTGAGGCAAAGTCCACTCTCCTCTCAGAGATATTGTTGATCAGTGTAAAGTGCCACTTTCCAACCAGGAGCTGTTCTGAATAGTTTGTGTATCACTGACAGGGGTTTTCCTGCCTACATAGACAAATGTCAAATAAAAATGCTACCAGTGATGTTACCAGGCATGAAAGGCACTAAGAGAAATCTTTTCTATCTATTTCTCTGGGTTATCAAACTGTTATTAAATGAGGGCCTGGGGGCAGAAGCTGTGGAATTGGTTGAATGTTTAGAATTATTCTTTTGTATTTTTAAGAGTACTGTATGTTTCTTCCATTTTAATATTTATTTTTTTATTCCTATAAGTTCTGGAAAATTATAATTTATATGATGGTTCTTCTGCATTTTTCACATGACACCTGCAAGTAAATTCCTGAGAGTTAATGCTTGTCTAAGGTATTGGAGGAACTTCTCATTTCAGCTACAAAGGCAGCTGGATTATGTAGGTGTAGAAATAGTTTATCCATACACTATTATGGCTGTAATAAAGAGAAATTAAGCTGCATTACTAGGAGTTAAAGACTAATTAAATATAACCTCACTGTTACAGAGCTATTTTCATTACTCTGCAGTGCAACCATAGCCATTTAGTTATGATTAAATTGGTTTCAAGACCTAAACAAGTTTGATCTGACTTTTTCAGATTTCCCTGCCTTCCCATATTGGTGTTGCAATTTGTTACGTTTTTCTAGTATTTATTGTTCCTTTGTCTTAATTTCCAAAGTAAACAGGATTTTTGTTACATTTTTAGACAATGCATTATGTACCCCAAATGTGATCATTAAGGAAGAATAGCCTGCATTTTTTTCATATGCAGTAGAATGGACATTTTACTTTAAGCGAGACTCTAAGTATTCAGTTGACAAGGGAATTCAAGCCAGCGAGTTAAAAATTATAGTCTCTTATTTCTGATCATGTTTAGAGCAAGACCAGTACTCCAATAAAGGCCTTTACTGGAATTGCAGCAGGGTGGAAGCTATTGCCAAGGCTTAGTACCCCAAAATGCAGATTAGTACTGATGCAAAGCACTGTACTCACATACTGAGATGCCTTTGCTACAGAATAAGCATTCAGCTGAAGTCCTACAGTCTTGGGAACTTTTGTGCTGGGTTCCTTCCCTTCTGTCCTTCCCGGGACCTTTTTTTACTTGGCTATAAAGTTTCATTTTAAAAGGGAAAAGAAAATGTGAAATCAGATTATGTAGCAGTACACCAGTAAGTGTCATCTGCACGGACTGTGGATTTCAGGCTGTGGCTGTATTTTACCATGGGTTTTAAGGATCTGTGCGCATTAGAGTGAGGCCACGCTCGCAACACGGAGCCTGCTTTATCTTCTGGTATCTAAATGCTGCCTCCAGCATCTTTCGACCCACCTGAAGTTCAGTGAGGGGTTAAGTCTAAAAGACAGTGGAGCTAGGCAAATCCAGGCAGTGTGCTTATCATAGCTGCTCAGCAAGTTTGTTGTATTTGCACATGTGAGACAGGAAATGTGAGGGCAGTTTTTAAGTGGAGAAAATGGATCTTCTCTTACAGCAACTAATGTTAGAGCTAATTGTGGGACCAATTACCTGGATAAGTGTTCCTGCCATTAGGGTACCCTAAAAAAGAAAGGGGTACCTTACTGTATGCATATATTTGAACATTTGTTTATAGTTGAATATACTCAATGGCACAGGCATTCAGGAGAGTACTGTAGCATGTACTTTTAAAAATTTGCTGTCTGTAGTAACTGACAATTTCAAGTCAGAGCTAGAAGTGTCATCCTGCTTGACAAGCATGAATGTGAACCAAAATCTCATGAAGTAATAGTTTTTGATAAAGGCAGTGCCTGGATCAGACTATTCAGTATCTTGACGTTATAAGAGTAAGAATCTGCTTTTTATGTGTCACTGTAAGATCTGTACAGGACTAATTCATTTTGTTGAAGTACACAGCCTGTAGAAAGCATCTGTTTTTGAAAACTTCATTTGCACCTTTTGTTCATCAGAGCACTACTTAAGAGTTTGTGCATGAATTAAAAGCTGTTCTTCTTAAATTAACTGTCCACTGATTGTGTAGCACCGAATGTTCTTTGCTTATTGTTCCTGTGTTTGAAATGATGGTTATGGAACACTGATTTTCCTACATGTAATTAACTGTTAGAGAAAAATCAGTGTTCAAAGGCAGAGCTTTCTCTACATGGGCATAATTTTAGATGTGCTTCCAGAGTATTTTTTTTTTTTTTTTCAATTTACTTACTTTATTAGCCTGAGACCTAAGTTCTTTTAGACAGCTATCATCTATTCTTGCATGCATGTCAGAGAATGATTCCCTAAGAATCTTGCATAGACTAGGTCTAGAGACAAGCCAGTTTTCTGGATTCCAGCTGAGGAATTGCTCATTTTTTTTTCAACATGGTTCTAGCAGTATTTCATCTTGGTACCATAATATTTTCTTACAAATAGCCCCTGTCATTACTGTAGACAGCACTATGGTGCCGTGGGAGGGAGGGAAAAGGCTTGTTCCAGAGCTCCACAAATTGATTGATTTTTTCCCCCTCTTCTCATATTTGCTGCTTATTTGTGTCATTTCTCAAATACTCAATGCAAAATATAAAAGATAGAAATTACCCTTGTGCAGTGTATCTGAAAAAACTTAGAAAACTTTATAACTGGTTTAAAATACTCCGTTTGAAACAGCAGAAGTATTTGCCTGTGTAAGTTCTAAGTAGAGAAGCATTATTTTTGAAAATTTAGTCTTGTTTTATGGTAACTCAGTAAAAAAGTATAGTTTCATCTTGTAATTTCAAAGACTTTGATGCATTTTCTTTGATTGCTTGAGCGAAGTCCCTAAGTACTCTAGCCAGATTTTTCTTCAAAAATGTAAGTACATTTTGTGTGTATAAGAGTTACCAAAATGATGCTGCTTGAAATATTTACATGACCTAAAAGTGTAAATTGTATTTACATGAACAACTTGAAATTTGGGTACCTTTAATAGGGTGGTTAGCTTGAGATTTCCCTCTCCTGCTGTGGTGAGACAACAGGGAAGAAGGAGAGCAGTACAATCTTCACACCCCTTTAATCATCTGCTGAAAGTGAGATCATGACTTTTTTCTGCTGGGAAGTAGACTGAGACCACAACATCATTCCATTTCATATTAATCACCAATTTATTATACAGAAACAGCTTTTTGTCTCTCTAATGGGAATTTGCTTTTAGGCAATGCCTTTGCACTGAAAAGTGTCATATCCCCTTACTAATATTTTATTTTCCCATTAATTTGATGCAAATTTGATGTAGAAAAGTGCAGTCAGCAGCAAACATGCTTTCTTTTATTTTTCAACTTTCTGTAGGAGTTCTTCATATTTTCTGCAGAGTGGGGAGAAAAATGTGAAGCAATAAGTGAGAAATTGGTGCATCTGGAAGATCAATTGCAAAGTTCCGCCTGCAGAGTTGATGAAGGAGTTATTCATATCCTTTTCGCTATAGCTATAGATATGTATCAATCTGTGTAAGTATGTACATGAAATACTTGCCTTTCAGATTCACGTGGAATGCTAGCTCTTAGTGTAGATTAGATACATTGAGAAGGGGAGAATTGATTGTCTTGCTCAAATGGGCATTTTTGTGTAGCAAGTTTTCCTATAGTGCAATCTCGCTGTGGTCTGATCCAGCTTTAATTGATTTAAACAGGAGTTAGTTCTTTGTAAATTAAGATTAGGCACTGAAAAGCCTTTATTTTCCTGTTAAAATCCTTTTGTTTGTAATGCTCTTGTAATTAAATACATAGTGCACCAAAAGCTGCATGGATACAAGTGGCCATGCGCCTGCATTTCCCAACATTATTTAGCTGAATTAAATGCTACATTATTGACTCAGACTGTGTATATTATCACCTGTAGTACGGGTTTTTTTATTTTTAAAAAAACTGGGCAACAGATGCATCATGTGGCATCCTACACAATTTAATCTGCCTCTAACACTCCAGTGCAAATAAATAGTTGAGATACTGTCTTATGTACCCTTATCTCTTTCTGTACTTCACCAGTCAGTTTTTTTTAAGATTGCTTAACCTTTATGAGGCAATCCTTGGCCATTTTTCAAAATTTAAGAGCACAACGTTTTGTTTCGTTTGCAACTTTAATAGTTAAAAATTTTCATAAAAGAGATTTTGTTCTTAGAAAGGGTAGAGAAACAGGAACCAGTGAAGCTGAGGAAGATGAGAGTCATGAACTGGTTTGGTTTTAGTAGAGAAAAGGTGGCAGTCTAAAGGATAATGAAGAAAGACAAATGTGTTCAGGTTGCAGAGATTAGCAGAGGACCTGAAGGTGAGCTGAGGTGATGATGGTGCTAGAAAGGATTCTGTTCCTGCTAAGCTGAGGTGGGCAGTCCTGCAGGGAATACTGTAGAGAAAGGAAAATAAATAGTGTGTGGAAATACCACTGTGTTTTAAGTAATTGGGCATCTATTGCAAGTCTTAGCAAAATTCCTATTCTAGAGACTTGGTTTCTTTAAAGATAACAGAAGAATAAACTGTGAAGGACAGAAGGAGGCAAGAATGGTGCTGGGGGATGGGGATCTGCATTGGAGGAGAGAAATCTAGTCAGTAATTTGTTACTATTTCAAATCTTTCTTTTCCAAGCATTTCAATATACACACAGTATACAGAAAGATTTTTTCAACATTCTTTTCATTATATTTGCAGTGTTCATACTTGGTTGCAGTTGTGTTTCCCCCAGTGCATTCTTTTCAGTTATATGGATGTGTCTTGGGTGTGTGTGTGCAGAGCATCCAATTCCTTTCTTCCTTGTGTGTATCTACTCTCAAATGAGGTTTTCTCAGGGGCCCTTACAGAAGAGCACTGAGGGCTGGAGTTAAGGGTTCTTTGCAGGGGACTTAAGTTAATATTCAAACTGAGCAGTCAGGTCTGATCATAGTTTTCTAGGTAAGGTGAAATATGCTAGAAAACTGCATTTTTGGTTGCAGAAGATAATACACTACAAGTATGGGAAATAACAGTGGTTTTTATGTTCTATGGAGCATGCATATTTCTTCATAGCTGTTGAAACTGCAAGGGTTAGTTGAAAAAATAAAATTAATAACTGGAAATTTCAGAAGAGTTGTAGATTAGTCTTGTTTTAAGCCACAGTTTTCTGATAGAGATCTGACTTCCTCTATCAGTGAAATTCAGCTCATGTTATCTAAATACAGAAATGCACACTGTGTGATATCCTGGTCCTAGCAAGACCATCAGTCACAAAATAAGAAACCATGTTTAAAACATAGGGACGTACAAAGAAGCAGTTCAGCAATTCAGCTACCCCTCATTAACATTCAGTTGCTATTTCAGAGGTAGTCCAGATCAATGTGCATAAAATGTTACCATCTGGTACATGTAATCACTGTGCTATACTTCAAGAAGGAATGAGAAAAATATCTACCACCGTACTACAGACCTGTAGATTGTTTTTTTAAATAAAGACTGCTCAATGCCAATAAAATTAGCTTTCACTCATTGGTAACTGGCCTGTATTGCAGGAACTAGCACTAAGATAAGAGACAACAATTAGCCTCAGTAGAAGAATTTATAGTTAATAGATGGATCTGTTGTTCGTGTGGTAATTTATTTGATTTTAAATAAAACCATTTCCTATCAAAAATACTGAACAAGTATACAGTCTTTGTTAAAAATCCTTAGAACTCTTGAGAGCAGGAGCTTAAAGACCTGAAATGGTAATGAAAGCAGGATAAATTTTTCGAAGTCCTGTTCACTGATTATTTGTACTTTTCACATCATCCTCCCAAAAAACTGCCTCACACATAAATGGTATAAAATGTATTAGGTCAAAAATCTAACTGGGGGCTGCACAGATGTAAATTAGTCCTGTGGTCTGATTATTAAAAGACTTCTAAAGACTCCACTGAGAAAGATAAATTCCTGATGCTCTCGAGCCATTTGCCAATGTTTAGTGTGTGTCATAGCTTTGATTAATAATTAAGTTTGTATTAGAAGAAAAAACCCAGATGTCATTGTTTTTCACTCTATATTTTGATGGCACAGCAGACTTAAAACAACCATGCTGCTCATCATAAGTGCCAGCGCGACCCGAGCAAAGGAGAAACCCAATGATATTTCTTGGCCCTGAGTATAGGCACAGACCCACTTGCAATTCTAATTTATTGTTGAAATCTTCCACAAAACCCATTAAACTGTACTTTTATATAAAAAGCATCAAACAGTAGGGGCATGGGGGGTGGGTGTTAGAGTTCTCTATAGCACTATGACAGATTTGCTAAATTCTATGTAATATAACCAAATAAACCCACAAAATACTCAATTATGGTTAATCATTAATAAGTGTATGAAAACAGTCCTCATCATTAATTGGAAAAACCAAAGGATGAGAGGTGACTCATTCTGGTGTCTGCAGAGCTGATGAGAGGTGTTACTTTCCTGACAGTAAAGGCCTGGAATTCCCACTAAAATTAAATGGAGCCTATATTGCAATTTCACAGTCATTTTTGTTCTTAATTAGCAGTTACATTTTGATAGACAATTTGAATGCATGTAATAGTTTCTCTTGGTGAAAATGCTTTGTTGGAAGAAAACCTGGCTGGAGTATTATTATAAAAGCAATCTTCATTCCTTGCCCTAATATGGGCATTTTAATCAGTTCTTTTGAAAGCAGAATTTTGTGCCTAAATGGTCATTAAACATTGCAGGTCACTCTGCTAACCCTTCACCTTTATCCTGCAGCAGGCTCCCATACAAGACTTGCTTTACACCAGAGTGAATTTTCAACAGAATCATGTAAAATTTAGCCCTGTCTATACCTCACTGAGGAATCTCACTCTGGGTGAACCTGTAAGAGATTTTGGGATCGTCCAAGAGTTAGACGTGGCAATGGCACCCTCTTTGATTTTGTTTTAGATGACAGGAGGGCGAGCCCTTCCCACTGGGTGTCACACAGAGAACATGGTTCCACTTGTATAGTTTGTGCTGTGAGGGAAATAGGTCAGCGTATTTCCACCCAGGGCCTGCAGCCTCTTTGCCTTCCATTTTCTGTGGGAACAAGTGAGATATTCAGACCACAGAAGTGTTCCATTTTTCAATATGTAGCAGTCATTCTGCTGCAGTTTTTTGTTTTGTAGCTTTTGGGGGAGTATTTTGGGTTTTGCATGGGAGGGGCATTATGTTAGTTTATAGAAATAACATTCATGGATGTGAAGGAGGGAGGTAGTAATCAAGGGGGTAAATGGGAAATTTCTAATTGGTTGCACTACTGCAAATCTCTGTATTTTGTAAGAACTGATTTACTTCTAAAGGCCATTTTTCTCTCTTGCTGTGACACCACACACGCCTGATATGGAGACAGTAGGGACTTGCTCAGTGTCTTTCCTTTGCTCCCAAGAGTGCTCTTTTAAAAGGCCAAAATCCAGGTAATTCAAAATACATACTGAATTGTCTTGGCTCTTCACTTATCCTTTGGGATGTAGCACACACAATCACAGAATTGTTTAGTTGGAAGTGACCTTTAGAGATCATCTGGTCCAACTCCCTGCTCAAGCAGAGTCACCTAGGGGAGGTTGTCCAGGGTGTTGTCCAGTCAGGTTTTGAATAGTCCCAAGGACGGAGACTCCACAAGCTTTTTGTGTAGCATAGTCCAGTGTTTGACCACCTTCAAACTATAACAGAATGTTTTCATGTATTCAGATTCAATTTCCTATTTTGCAATTTCTCCCTGTTGCTTCTTGTTCTGTCACTAGACAAAAAAAATTCAGAAGAGTCTGTCTCCCTCTTCATTCCTGGATTTTAGCTATTCATACACTGTGGTAGTAGAAGGTAATGAGGCTTCTTTTCTTCAGGTTGAAGAGTCCCAGCTCTCTCAGCATCTCCTCATGTGATGGATACTTGAGTCCATTAACCCAGTCCTGTGCTGGAGTCATTCCACTAAGTCCATCTCGATTATTGTGGAGCCCACAATGTCCAGATGGGACCTCAGCAATGCTGATTAGGGTGGAAGGATCATCTGCCTCCGCCTGCTGGCAGTGTTTTTGTTAATCCAGCCTGGGACGCTGATGGCCACCTTCACCTCAAGACATATTGCTCAGCTTATTGTCCACCATGACCTCAAGGTCCTTTTCTGCAGAGCTGCTTTCCAGCTGGCTTAGCCCTTCCATGGGTGCTGGTGCCTGGGTTAGGAGTGACACTTGCAGTGAGGTGGTGGGACATTGAGCTGAGCTTCTGTCTGCAGCCACTGCATAGTTTAGCTTTCGGAAACAAGCAGAATAGTTAACCAGGTTAAAAACAACAACAAAAAAAACCCCAACCAAAAACCTCTTTCTGATTATTTCTGTTCTTCAAGAACTAATTTCTTCTTCAGATGCCAAAAAATTACAGTTACTTTCCAAAATCCCATTGGCCCTTCTCTCAGCTCAGTAGTAGTCCTTCGTTGTCCTTCCAATGTCTTTTATCTTAGGATATGTACTCTTAGTTTCTAACTTTTCCTATAGGAAGGCAACTGATTGATAATTTCTACTTTCTGTCTCTTTTCTCTAAACATCTGTGCTGAGAGACCAGAAGCTGCATTTGAGCAAAATGATCCCATTTTTTCCAAAAATTAATTGAGTCTCTACAGTAACTAGATCTGCTTTTTATCTGCTTGCAAATCATGGCCTCTATCATGATGCTCAAGTTTTTCAAAGAGACAAAGTCAAATAGGTGAAAAGCTTCAGGCAAGACAAGGTTAGAGCTGCAGCATTGTTGAATGTGGGTTGCGTTTGTGAGATCCTGTTCCCAAGTACTTTAATTTACTGCTTATTTGACATTGGGGAGATTCTTTCAATTTTCAGAGGAAGACAGAAGGACTAGAAAATGTTTCTAGTTGGAGCGTATTTTCACTCCTGCGTTGGATACTGGCTCAATATTTGCAGCACTGGAAAGAGAATTTAAGCATGAAGGGCATATTTGCATGTAGACCCATGCAAAACTGTTTATTTGCATTTTTAAAATGGGTGAATCTGTTTGTCCAGATATAACCTCTGTGTATGGGTAGAGATGCCATGCTCAGCCATATACTGTATATTTTTCTTAGCCATAAAGGCTCCTTTGACAGTTACTTGTCTACGTATGATTGTGGTGTTATTTATGAGGTTATTGGAATTTGCTGTAGTTAGACTATGCAGTCATCTTTTTTGTTGTTCCATCTTTCTGTTGGTTAAGGGGTTTTTTTCCCTGCCTTCCTCATTTTTCCATCCTTTAAGATTTCTCATCCGCTATCACGGAAACATTTCCATTTTGCTTTTTCTCTGTACCTGAAAAGAATTTTGTAATTGCTTGGGATATTACAAGTAACAGCATGTAGTCAGAGACTGCACATCAGTATTAATTATACTTCGGAAGTTTCATGGTGTTCATGGACTGCAGAATTTCTGTTTACCAGGTAGGTTTTCAGCAGAGCCTCATGATTAAGTTGCAGAGGGGTGGAGAATCCAGGACTTAGAAGGGGATAATAATATTTCTTACTTCAGAGAAGATGCAAAGCATAATTAATTTGTCCTTGTACAGTGCTTTGTGATCCTGGGATAGGAGAAGCTTTGTGTGTACTGCTACTCCTTGTAATCAGAGACAGAAGCCCTTTAGATTAACAGAGCTGTCCAGAAATTAGAAGTATGCATGAACATATTAAGAGCAAAACATTGTAGCAAATGCATGTAAATACACAAAGATGAAATTTTGAGGAATTGATAAGAGAATCAAAAGCAGCCAAGACTTTTCAAAGACATAATAATGGCTGCCTGAAAGAGCTGTGGTTTGTGTAGCTTTAACATGGTCCAGCCACAATTTTTCAAAAGTAGCAGCTCAGTTTTTACAGTCACATAACCTGAGGCTGTCTTTCTTTCTTGACATTGCATTGACACTGGGATCAAGTGAAACAATATTTCCCAATGTATGAGCTTGCAAAGGAAAAAGCCTGTCCTTGTACATTATCCTTTCTGGACATTGTACTTTTGAAGCTGAGTTGTTTCAGTGTCACCTTGTTTCACTTCCCTTGAAGTGAGATTCTGAGATAATTTGGTGGCATACTGCTAGAAATTAATCAACTTCTATCTTTTGGGGTCTTTGCCCTTCAGCCATACCTGTCCAGGAGGCCTCAGTGTGGATGGGATGGGCTTGTTCACAGGCTTGGTCATTGGCTTAGCCTCTCAGCAGTCTCTGCCTTATCTCTGCTCGCTTTCCTCTCCACGCAGTGTAAGCTATGGAAGAGAACATAAACTTGGTCTCATTGAGCTACACCCAGTCCTTGCACTTCTTCCAACAATGCGGAGTGTTGCTGGTGTAAGATTGTCAGCAGAAAGGCCGATATATTGATAAACTTACTCCCATGAGAGGCCAGTCATGGCACAAAAGCTGTACTGCCTAGGAAGCCCAGCCACTTAAAGGCTTCTGCAGCTGTCAGCAGTTGCTACTATCTCTGTGAAAGTCCTACCTTCATCTACCAGTCTGTTCCCTGCTGCACCCCTTGTATTATAGCTGTCACCAGCTGACACCCTCCCTCTTGTCATTGTGGAGCTGGGGAGAGAGGGAAGGGGAATGTCTCTTTCAGAGGCTGAGCCATTAGGCAGCAGTTTCTTCCTGAATGCATTGCAGGAACCCTGAACTCAACAGAGGCAAATAAAATGTAGAAAACTCTTTCTTAACGAAATTAAGCATTTTATACTAATTATTGGATACTTTCCAGGTTGCCTTCTTCCTTTTAATGCACAACAGTACAACTTTGCTACTACCCTCTTTGCTTTCCAACTTGTTCAAAGCATTCCCCATGGAGTCTCATATAGCTTTATATTTGTGTGTTCTGCACTATAATTATAATGATAATTCAGCTAACATGAAAGCCTTCTGGAGGTATGTGTAGCAGAAACACTTTCTCTGCTCTAAGCTAATTTTGCTCCTTACTTAGATTCCCACCCCACCTTGCATAGCACACGCTTTGAGCTCACTAATGCCACGCAAGCTGTGGTCACTTGGCATTTGTATCAGACTGCTCCTGCTGCCCTGTTGCCTTCACCTGGGATCTGATCCACCCAGGTCTGTGTCTCTGGCTTAAAAATCCACCTTCCATCTATCAGGGAGCTCACAGATAGTGCTGCTACCTCCATGGTACAATATTTTTTTACCTCCTTCTTTCCCATGAGAACAGTATTCAAGCAGTATCCCCCATCCCCTCCCTTTTTCAAACTGCTAAATAATGCTACTTGAGAACTTGAGTTTGCCTGGATTTTTCTTTTGCTAGCAAGTGTGAGAAATGTATTAATATTTAATCCAAACAATTTGGAAGAAGTTGAAGCTACAATTAGATAGCCACGGCCATCTGTTGTGAACAGCAGAACAAGAATGTACTTAATAACTTGGAAAGAGAAAAGGGACTGCCAATCACCTATAGATTATTCCTTAATAAAGCTTGCACAGTCTCTGCACAGGGAGATCCAGGTGGTGAAGGAGACACTCCAGACCGTGCTGGTGCAACTTCAGTCAGCCAAGGAAGCAGGAGAAGAAAAGGCTGGAGACTTCCTCTGTGACAGCTGGTGTCCAGGAAAACAAGACTTGAAGGAATAATGAGCAGAAAGAGCTGGTAGGATGACATTAATTCACAAAGGGCTGCTTTTAGTAACTGAATACTGTTTTACTAAGCCTCAGGGATCTCTTCTCTCCCCTGCATAACTAATAACTAAATCAATTATGGAGAAACAGAGCCTGGAGGTCTATCATCAGAAGTACGCTACACAGCCTCACATGTTTTGGCACAGATTGGGAAACAGCTTTCAGAGCAGGGCAGCTCCTGTAAACGTGTAGATTACAAATTGATACATTTCAAGTGAGTCTGCAAAGTTGCCTTTAATGTCAGTGAAGTGTTCTCCTTGAAGGCTCATAAACACTGTCTTCCTCTATGCATGCATTTTTTCCCCCTGATTTAAAAATGCAGCATTAAAGCTGGAACATCTAGTATTTCTTGGAAAATAGCTCTGAGAATAATAAGAACTTTTTTTCCCCTTTGGCTTTAACAGCTTTCTTACACTGAATGTATTTTCACATTCCTGCCAATAATTAAATCAATAGGGTGAAATTCAAGCTAACCACGTTCTTTCAACTGAAATTTGGACCTCATTTATTCTGTGGTATTAAGTACAGTGGAGGTAACTAACAGCAGCCCTATAGGACTAGTTCAACTCAATTTATTTAGGTATTAATATAAACTTTTAGTATCACAGGGGTTGTAAAGCAAAAAAAAAAAAAGACATTGGTGATTTGTGTTCCTTATATTTAAATATTGTATGAACAATAAGTCATTTAAATCTCTTTGTAAAGGTTACTACCTTTAATTTGATCTTCCTTATAAGCTTCAGAAGGAATGCAGATTTTTTTTGCAAGACACGTATGTCTATATATATACACATACATAAACATCTATTTTTATAGGAAATACAAACAACTCTCAACTGAAGCCAACTGGATGATAGTTAAAAAAAGTTAATGTCTTCAAAAATTCATATGTACTTTTTCTTTGATACCAGTATATCTCTGATGTTGTAAAAATTTTGCTTCTGCCATTTGTTGCAGAGGGAGAATTTTTGAAAAAATACCACCCCCCCCAAAAAAAAAAACCCCAGACAAAGGAAAAAAAGCAATTAAAAAACCAAACAAGAAAAAACCAAAAAAATCCCCACCCACTGAATTTTTAAAAATACAATATAAAATGTCTTGCCGCTCAGTACTGCACTTTTTTGATACTGTTTTTCTGACATTTTTAGAATTACTCTTCTCTGCTACTTCAGTTACTCATTTTATAGCCACATTGTGTTCTTGCAAATTTTGAAGGTCATTGGACTACTTTCCCACTACGATTGTGTTCATTTTCTTGTGTGTTTTAATGCTAGTTGAAACTTCTACCTCAGCGCTAAGTACATAAGAAGGGAGGAAAAAGTGCCAGGCAGCTGAGACCTACCACAGGATTATAATTGCCTCCAGGAGCATACGGTTGTCAAACCAGGGCAGCAGAGCTCAGGTGGTTTCTGTAGCCATCAGATCCTCGGGGTTGAATTACAACCCTGTAATTCAGGATCTGGTTGGCTTTTCTCATTGTGTGATACATGGGCCAGCATCTACACTGTGGTAAAGACTCTTGGAGCTCCAGCTTGCGTGGACTCTGCCGCTCAGTTCCCAAATGGAGAGCTATTGCTGTTCTGCTGCTGCTCCTCTTGACAAGTTCTTCCTTCCCACGTCCCTGTTCAGCAGCTCCCCACAGTAGCTTTGGCACTTTGTGAAGCTCTCCTGAAAAGATGAACAAGGTGTTTGTCCCCAGTTCCAGGCAGGAGACAGGTGTGGGTGGCACCCTGACATTCAGCCCACGCACAGGATTGGCTCCATGGGAAAACCTTCCTGCCAGAAAGCATTCAGGGAAACCCACACGAGTTCAGGTAAACAGGAAAGAGAGCACACTGACAAGATACATCTCTTAAAACTGTTTCTTTAAGATCCATAGAAGCTCCTTGTGGTTTAATACCACAGAGGGCCCCGGTACTGAGTTCCCAGCGATAAGCATTTGTGTAGGACCACGAGGACAATCCCAGAGATGATGGCCAATACATTACTAAGGTTGCATGACACCCCTCTCTCCCACACCATGGAGCTTTGCCCTTTGAATACTTAGTGCCTGCCATGTAAATGGTTAGTAGGCCCTAGAAGATTCTTGGAGCCAGGATCAGCCACAGCTGAGCATCAAGTCTGTCTCCCTGCAGCAGCAAGGGCTCCACAACAGGGACAGGGCTCAACCATCACATGGGCAGGAGAACAGCGCCCTCATTCCCACCAGCAAGGTTTCTTGAAGACATTCCCTTTCAATTAAAAAAAATGTCTGGCTTTTGTGTTTCAAAGCTTCAGAGCACCACTGCATTTTTATAAAAATTCAACTTAGGCAACCACTCTAATAAGACACTGAATTTCTAAGCAGAAGGGAAACTGAATCAGTCATTATTCATGTTATATTTGTATCTGTTAACATCTATTTTATATGTAACATAGACTACTACTGCTACTTTAATTTATTGTTCCATTAACTTCACTGTTTGTTGTGGGAAGAGCCAGTAACCATCCCTTTTCTCAGACACATTTGATAATAAGCATTCTTAAAAAAAAAAAAAGGTATACTATGCAATGTATCAACTGTCTTTTATCTGTGAATAGAAAACTTTCAAATAAAGAGAAGTATGTTTTTAACTAACCCAATGTCTGTTTGCATTCTGTGCAGTGTACAACACTGTAGAAATTTCATCATGGGGAGTGGAGGAGAGAAAGGGAGAAAGAAACCATGTGTGTGACTATTATTGTACTGTTGACAGCAGTAATTCATCTGCTTGGGGGAGTCTGTTATGCCTTTTGGAAACAGTCTAAAGACATTCAAGACTAGAGTCTGACAGCAACATGTAGCTGTTTTCAGTGTGAGAGGGAGAGAGAAGTATCACACAGTGAACTGTACAGACAGGTAAAACTGGCACTTGGGTCCCAGCTTCACTCAGCCTTGCTGTGCAACTGAATCCTGCCTGCTCTCTCTCAGTTCCTCACCCATGGATCAGGGCTGAAGGAAGGGAAGTGTGACTGTGCATTGGCCACAGCAATATCTGAGCTCAAAGTCATGCTCTTACACACATTCATTGCCATGATGAGAGGTAGGAGGGTGTGTGTGGTGTCCCAAGGACCAGTTTCATATACCCTTGTTAGAATTTTCGCTTCTGGGTGGCCTGGTCTCCCACCACCTGCAAACAATGAACATCTCCAGAAGGGAGTTCCTTTCCTGCCCGGGACGTGTGCTGTGCCTAGCCAAGAGCCCAGACCCAAAAGGTTTGAAGGATACGTAGGCAAATAAGGCTTTGTGTGTTTATCTTCTGCCACAGCAATGGAATAATAAAATAATTTGGGCTAAGACCTTAAGACTGGACCCAGCTATTCACCCAACACTGGCAAGCAAGTCCACCACTAAACCACATCCCTAACTGCCACATCTACACATCTTTTAAATACCTCCAGCACTGGTGACATCACCCCCTCCCTGAGCAGCCTGTTCCTATGCTTGACAGCCCTTTCAGTGAAGAATTTTTTCCAAATATCCAACATTAACCTTCCCCTGGCACATATTGAGGCCGTTTCCTCTTGTCCTGTCCCTTGTTACCTGGGAGAAGAGACCAACTCCCACCTGGCTCCAGCCTCCTTTCAGGCAGTTGTAGAGAGCGTTAAGATCTGCTCCTTTTCTCTAAACACCCCCAGCTCCCTCAGCTGCTCCTCATCAGATTCGTGCTCCAGACCCTTCCCCAGCTCCCTTGCTCTTCCAAAGCACACGCCATGCGCTTCTCAAGGAGAGCTGCAAGGTGAGGAAAAGCAGCTCAGCTGGAGCAGTCCCTTGCCTGTGCTTTGTAGGAGTAGTCGATTTTATTGAATACACCCTCCCCACCCCCTCAGTGTACAAACACACCCTCAAGGGACTAAAGATGGAAGCAAGGAAAGGAGAGCACTCCAAAGGGTGTTCAGCTCCAGCCTAATATTTCTTTTCACAATCAATTAGCTAATCCATTCTTTCTAAAGCGTGACTGCTCAGGCTTTTGCTATCATTACTTGTTGAATCAAGATAAGTGCCTGTTTTCTAGAGCACTGGAGAAGGCAGTTCAGTAATGGGTCCCAGATAGGCAGTAGTGCTGGAAAGAGCTCCAGGGTGAGATTAGAATAATCCTCATGTATCCTCTTAGTTTACTATCCTATTAAAAATGAGACTGGGACCAAGAGATTTTTTTTTTTAAGTCTCAGAGATTAACATGCTACAAAGAAGCTCTAAAATATTGGATATTTTTCTGCACTGCTAAAGACGATAATACAAGTTTCTGGAGAAGTATTAAAAAAATAAAAAGAAAAAAGGGCCTATGAATATAGGAGATTCTGCCTGAATCTGAAAAGCAGCCAAGCCAGCAGCCACAGTAAAGCATTTCTCTCAAATTTCTAATGAAGGCTTGGATATGAGGCCTGGGAAAAGAACATCTGGGGTTGAGTGAGTAAGGAAATGTTTGAGTTCTGCACATGCATGGCATTCAGTCACACTTTCCCTGTTTCCTTATCTGGAAGGGTAGTGTAAAGGGCAAAGACACACAATGTCAATACAACCCTAGACTATTTGTTCTTGTAATCACCTGCAAAGTTGAACAAATAGTTTATAATAATAAGCAGCCATACAGGGATACTAAGAGGCAAGAGAGAATATTAAACTAGTCAGTCATGCTAGGAGATGCATGATAGATCGCACTGGAGAAATGGAAAATTAAGAGACCTCTCTACAGTGACAATCCAATTTACAAGAAGAAAATGACCTCGAATTTATTACTTCTCTGAGAGTGAGACTTTGAAACACCAAAGGAAAAACATCTGTGTTTTTGTATCAAGTAGGCTTAAGATTTTGTCTATCAGCTCAATCCCAAAACCTAGAGTTTTGTGCCCACTCTCGCGTTTCCCTGTAGTAGCAGCTGCAGGGCAAGGCTCAGGAGCAGCAGCAGGGAGCCAGGCACAGATCTACAGGCACAGCTCTACAGGTAGAACTCCTCCAGGACTGGATCACAGTTTACTCCTTTAATTTCAATAACATGAGCTCCTGGAGCAGCAGCTGACTAATTGACCAGGCTATTTTCCTCACTTAGATGGGCAACACTGAAGAACAAGGGCATGGCATTGCATCTGTACACAGCACTGGCGAGGCTGTATGAGCACTGACAACTCTGCTGTGCCCCCACAAAGTAGAAGCAAGCAAGGTTCCAGGGAAAGAGGTTCAAGAATCTTTTTTTGAGATTAGGACAAACTAACTTAAGTTATAAGAATGACCAGCTTACCAACTGAAGCCCAAAAGTGACCCCACTCATGTCAGTATTTACATGGAGAAAGCTTTGCAATGCCTACTGGTTTTTCATCTAGCAGAAATAACAAAAAAAGACATTTTCAGCAGAGAGAGTAATTCTTCATTGAGATTTTTTTTTCCCAGAAATTGTGAATAAAGCCATTCTGCATCCTTGATGTAATGCACTTGACTCAGAAAACACCCCAATTCAAGTTCATACAGCCTGGATGATACATATAGCATAGAGGAATAGTCACAGTGCTTTACCTTAAATATATGCATTTTCCTTAATAACTTTTTAAAAAATGAAAATAGAGGCACAGAAAGAAGAAATGCTTTCATAAACTGCTGTTTAGCTCAGTGGTTGAGTTGGTGGACAAAACAGCTGGGTGACAGCAAGCTGGGAAAGCCATTTACCTACTCTCTGATCTTGACCTTAGCTCAAAAGGGCAAGTGAAACCAAATGCTAGGGAAGGCCTTCTCGTAAATCTTTCCTGGGAAGCAAAGACTGAAGGTATTACAAAATGGTTCCCAGCCTGACTAGGGAGAAGCCAAGGGTTATGAGCCCAATTTCTTCCCTGCCATGTGTAGGCAGGTTAAATGGGCTAGGGACACATGCCATGGCACAGTGCCAGGGAGGACAGGGAGGCCTGTGCTGGCACCAGATTTGGTGGCCAGGCAGCAGAGGCAGTGCCACAACACTTGGACACACCTCCAGCCTGAGAGGCAGCGCGGCAACTTGCAGCACTGCTCATCATCCTCTGCAAGACAGGAAAACCCAAGGAAACTCAACCAGCACCAAGCCATCAGGCACTGCTTCTCTTGGCTCATAGGGCTGATCAATGTAGTGCTGCTTGATTTCATTAAAAGAAAAAGAAAAGGTGAAAGAAACACCCTGCCTCTTGCAGCCATAAGTGACTTGTCACTGCTAATTTTCTGTAATGAACTGTAGCAAGTGAAACCAGTCTCTCTCCATTAATCCTGGCAGGAAATGTTTCTTCTCTGTCTTGTCACCAAGTACCCCAAATTCCTTTAATGAATACTTGCTATAGCTGTACCAAACACCCAACTGTCCATGGAATTTCTCTCTAGTCTTGTGAACTGAAGGCAGCAACACAGACCAGCTCTTCTAGCACAGTAATACTCCCTGGTTATGACATGGGAACAGTAAGGTATCACCAGCTTTATTTCCTTCTGTGTGTGGGAGTTTTTATTATCCTGAATTAGAAATATAATATTGATTTGGCCTAGTATAGTGGGGAAAAAAGGGAAAAAAAACCAAAAATCCCATGAGCAATGTTGTGTTCTGAAAGAGAAATAAATAACCTGGTTAATGTCTCCTGTTCTGCAGCCTTAGTTCTTGGGTTTTAGGAAGTTCTTCCCAGAGGACATATTGAGCTCAGCAGAGCAATCATTTAGGGATTTCTTTATTCACTTTCCCCATAAATTGGTAACAGAGCCTGCTTATCTTTTGCAAGAGATACTAGTAAGCTTCAAGTTTCACCTCAAACTGTTAATGGTCATGGGCATTATGGAAGTTGTTATTTAGCTCTGGGAGCTGAATCAGTGGAAGAAAATATTCCCAATTCCTGTGCACAGACAGTCCTCTGCAGAAACCTAAGCAAATGTGTGATGTCTTGTGGTCAGGAGCTCCCAGGGTGCTTATCTCTTTCTCCAGTCAGTCCACCCCAAGGTAAAGGCTCAGGCAAACACATGTGCATCACATTCATCCCTCTAACACCTTTAACATATGGTTTATGCATGTCCTAAAGTGGTGCACTGATTTGAAAGAAAGGAGCAAACTTCATGCTGGAATTCAAGGCTTTTCCCCCACTGCTGGTAGTCATCATTTCAGCTTTCTTCTTTGATGTCCCTGCACAGCATCCTGCCTGTGCCATGGGCTGGCACATCAGCTCAGGGACACGGGTGGTGGTGGCAGTGCTCACCCCTGCACTCTGCACATGTGCACAGGCACACCTCACACACATCCTCCATCCGAGAGGACAAACAGAGCCCAGATGCTTTACCCTCACTTCTTTGGGTTAGAGCCTGCCAAAAACCAGGGGAGGCAGGCATGCTCGTCAGGGATTGAGGATCCCCAGGGCTCAAGACGAAGAAAGCTGTTTTCAGCCAAGTCTCGCACACATCTGCTTCTTGAGAGCAGAGCCATTTGTCTCTAACCCCACACCCAAAGCGTCTCCTAATCTTCTCCCTATCCCTGCAAAAGGCACTAATACCAGCAGACAGGCAAGAGAGTTTGGTTCCACTGGGTGAAGTAGGAGGAACAAGGTACATTTTGGGCAGGCAGGGCTTGCCCCAGCAGCTCTCCCAGAGGAGTTAATCTCATCAGAGATCACAGGACCCTGTTGGACCACACACACCTGAACTAGGAAGCTTAGGATCTCACAGGGGATTATCAGCTACCCTGGTACATTCACACACTTTCCTACCCATCTTTGCAGGGGTAAAGCGAACTCATCTGCCTGGAGACACAGCAAAGCAAATTCAAAAGTCAAGGATAGCCTGCATCTCTGTCTGACCCTCCCAAAGCTGGGCTGTGTGAGCAGGAGCTTTCAGCACCTCGCTGTACCAGTCTCAGTTAACACATCAGTCCTGGGTGATTACTGTGTAGCTCAGTTGGTGATTGTTAAAGGCTTTAGAGAAACAGGAGAGATGAATCTCTCATGCCTAATAGGTGACTCCAAACTATCCCCAAATTAGCAATTAGCAGTGATGCCAAGTGCTGAAGGTAGATGAAAGGGCAGAGGTCCTGGTCCCTCAGGGGTTTTAAGCACATCAGTGATTTTGGGAATGCAAACCTGAGTCTCCAGTAAATTTTACCAATGCCCTTGTAATAAAACCTGCTGTCAAGGTGCACAGCTTTCTGGTGATTCTTGCTTCACTAATGATAGGACAAAACCCACGTGCCTCTCTGGTTTTGTTGAACCCACCACTCACCAGTCGGGTCTCCTGGCCAGTCTGTGGGGACCCGCTAGGCAAGGATGCGCTGTGCACCTGGCACAGAATGTTGAGCCCCCTTTTTCCTGTACGTCTCTGACTTTGGACACCGGGTGGATTTTGAAAACACCTATGGTGGTTTAATGAGGCTTGAGGTAATTTGAAAGGCATCACGGCACTCTGCAGTTAGTCAGGGCTTTGTGTAAACCTGGATTGATGTAGAGGAAATAAAGCTTGAGGCATCCTCCAGGAAGCATGTGGCATGTGAAAAGGCAGACTTTGTGTGACTACACAGACTACAAAAGTCAGCACCCACTAGAGGTGAAGTCTTTCCTTATGACTTGGTGACAAGATTTCAACCATATGCTCTTGTATCAGTGGCCCACTGAATTCTTAATTCTCACCCAGCTTGAATAAATTGCCCCAGCAACTCCCAGCCCGTGGCCAAGAATTTACATCGAGAGTCACCAAGAGGTGGAACAACTTCTCCCATGCAATTTGGGGGTAAAAGGAGGACTTGACAACTTTTACTGTGCCCCACATGGAAGAACAGTGTTGCTCTGCATCTGGGAGGGAATGAGTTTCAGCAGGAACCACTCACATGGATGAGTCCAGCAAGCAGCTCCCTTTCTCCCAGCCTCAACTACTCCCCAGGGGCCTGATACTGATCTTCACCTGCTCTTTCCACCTTCTGATGCCCTCTGAAGACCTTACCTCCTTCTTCAGGTTTCCCCTTGCAGATATAGACCTTCTCTAGCAAAGGACACAGTATAAGAATTTATATGAACAGCTGTCAAAAGGAGAGCGTTTTCCTGCACTTTAGCATAAGCATTCCCACCCCATGGTCTCCTAGGCTAAACCCTGGGTTTTGAACCAAACCCCACCTGCCCTTCCAGGCATCATTTGCAATTCGACAACTTTAAACATAAGCGATAAATGAATCTGAGGGGAGGGGGTGGGAATGATTAGAAGATCTCCAGAGGTCCCTTCCAATCCCAACCATTCTGTGATAAGAGGGGAAAAAAAAAAAAATCCCAGAAAGCAAACTGCACTACTTTGTCACGTTTCAGATCTGCCAAGTGTTCCCTGCCACTTCTAATCACAAGTCAAAGTAATCCTTTAAGAGGTTTTGCTGGAGGGAGCATTAAAGTGTGCAGGATCATGTGGAGTTCTCCAAGGAGAATCACAAAGTGATACCAGGAAAAAAATGCAGGCAAGAGGCACGCCACTGACACGGCTCCGATGTTCTGCTATTAAAATGCTAGAGAAACCTGAGATTAGACAGATACCGACACAGGATTCTTCTAATGGCAACCAGTAAGTGCATTTCATTTCCAAATTGCATCTTTACAAGCAGCACTGACACAAACATAAGGTTTAAGCCCAAGCAACAATTTACAATTTACTGTTGGAGTAACAGCTGAGCTGCTTAAAGGAGGTTCGACCTAAGGTGACAACAAGATAGAGTTCCAGGGTCTGGAACAGCATCCCTATAGCATCTGAACTGTACTTAGGATCCTCGTGTGTCTTCACACCCCTTGAAACTGGTATAAGATGGTCCTCTCTTAGTTCATCTCTTTTGTGCTCCTAAAATAACAGGAATGATGACATTTGACACAGAAACTCTGCACCAGAAGGTAGGCATTGCAGCAGCAACATAAAATCCTGGATCCTTCAGCTGAGGGACTTCAGCATTTCAAGGCAGCAGCAATGACATAATTGGATTCACTAAGGAAAATTCTACCTTAGTTTTTTTTTTAATTTCACCTTTTATAAAAAAAAATGTTGTGAATATTTTCCTCCAAGCTGAAACTTTTTCCCAGCTTCATTGACCAAGATAAAAACCTGTGTCCAAGTGTGGAGAGAATCCAAGAAACAGTGGCTCCCCACCATTTGCCTGCTCTGCACAGGGACCTGCTCAGAGGGTTTACTCCACCCACTGCTCATTTCTACCCTGCACCCCACCTTGGCGGCACCATTTTCACTCCCTGCTTATCCTGTCTCCTAGCTGATAAAAGGAGTAGCATACACTTGCCAAGAAGCAGCCCAGACCAAGATAGCAGAGAAACCCCCCATGCCACCCACTCAGGGGCAGGAGTGAGGAGTTTGCCATTCCCACCACTGTGCCTCATCAGCTTCATGCTGAGAGGGAGGAATGGTCTCACCACCGACACACCAAAACCAAGAGAAGCAAGCGATTAGTAAACCTCAGTTCATAGACAGATATACCACATTTCATGCAGCAGTCAGGGCAGAGGTTTTCTGGATAAGGGCAAGATAATCAGGACTGCTTGGCAGACTGCAATTCCCTCTTTGGAGGGCACGATATCCAATCCACAGGGCCTTTTCCTCCTTCCCTACCTTTCAGCCCTTTGATATTACTAATTCCTATCTGCACATAAAAGATCCTGTTTTCATCATGACATGGGCTTATTAACTGATCCTGACACAGCAATTAGCTGGTAAAAGTAGGTCTACATTTTCTTACTTAACATAAATGCTGCATTTCTTGTGCCAGGGAAGTACCTGACAGTGGCGGGGCTGCCTTGCTGCTCTGCACTGCTCCATGATGCCAAAGAGCAGATGTGCACAAAGTGACAGGATGCTCTCATCAGCAGGTACAAAGAGACACAGTAGGACCAAGGAAAAATACACATCTGCTTCAGAAATCACTCCACCAGTGAATTTCCAACATCCAAGTCATACTTTAACACATCAGACATGTTTTGTATGAAAACTCTGGCACATTCATGTCTGTGTCAGATGATGTTTAGCCAGTTTTAAAGTAACTCTGTGATTCTAGGAGCCTATTTTGACCATAGCAGTGTCACAGCTGGTGGTGCCAAATAGTCTGCAGACAAGAAATAACAGCTCTGTTGAGCCCCACTGACCAAGGGAACAGGATGCACATCCCCAGGAGTGCTGGCAAAGCAGCATTTCACATGCCATTTTGAACCACAGATATCAGCTTACTCTGCAAATGTGACTGAGTTTTAAATCTCAAAAGCTCTACACAACATGATATTTTTCCTACCTTCCCCCATTCCCCACCCTCAGGGCCATAGTGCTCTCCTCTCTATTTCCAGCTTGGAAACTTCTAATGAAGCTTTAGTGCCTCTCTTGACTCTCTGGTGAGCAGTAGGTAGATTACATTGAGGAACAAACAGTGTCTTCTGCCCAGAGCAGATGCGCTATGTGACTAAGACAGAGAGCATGTTTTCTCTTTGGAAGGTACTTCTAAACTTTGTCAAGATGAGGAAAAATTACTATCTTGGAGCAAGCCAAAGTCTGCTATCCCGCTGTAACACATCAGTGCACACACTCTGAGCTAGGTCAGGGCTGTCTGTCTGCACCCCTGTGCTGGGTGTCTGACATGGGAACCAGTCTAGGTACATCTGTCTCTTCCCTCCTCCCACACCTCCCACTGGAGGTACTGAATCCCAGTGCCACCAGAATTAATGGGAATTTACAACCACTAGTGTCTGAGACAAAGGCTGGCCATGCTCTGGATCAGCTCCTGGATTTTGGCCAGGAAAAAAGGGTCTGGGCAGGCTATTGAGAGCCCTTCCATGTTTTACAGAGGAACACATGAAGCCTGCTGAAAGAAGCCCTGTCCTGTTACAGGCCACTATGAAGATGCCACCAGCTCATAGCAGATGGCAGCATCACATGCTGAAGCATTTTTTAACGTGCTCTATGTGCCAGGAAGAAGTCACATCCGGTTAGCAGTTCACAAGCACACTAAAGTTCAGAAATTCATTTACTGCTGTTTTAGCACTTCTCAAATGGCACTTGTGAGCCCTGCTGCCCCTCCATTAATCTAGTGCTATTTCCCTGCCCCCAGTAAATGGAAGATGCATTTTATGTGGTTTTTCCCCCACAGCAGATTCCTACAAACACATGATTGTTCAAAAAGACTCTGCAGAATTACTCCCGGGCACAACTCATCTACCTTGCCTGGTTTTGTACATATTTAAAGAAAACACTTTGAATGTGTTTTTGAATTACTCAAGGTCCAACAAATAATGGTTGCAGAACCCATGGAAATATGACCTTCACTAGTTCGCTGCAGACAACAGCAATGCAAATTCTGTAACACAAAACATAGTCCTGTCAAATATTGAGCTGCTGTTATCAGCTGAGGTTGTCCCATTGCTGTTCTCCTTCAAGCTTGAAGTGTTCAATATGTTCAATATGCTGGATGTTCACTTCACAAGCCCCTCCAGTATCCTCAGTTTCAGGGGGCATGGAGGATGCTCAGCATCTTAATGAAAGGGTCAGTTACCTTAACCCATGCCCTGATCCCTTGATGTCGATGATTTTCAAATACATCTTTCAGTCCATTTAATTATGTGTAAGGTGTTACAACCTAGCCACAATCTCCTAGTTGCAGGTGGATAGGTAAGAAGTCACACTCCTCAACAGCCTCTTCAGAGAATATTACTCTTCAATAAGCTTATGAAAGTGTCCTTTGTCCCAGTAGAGACATTAGCAAGTAAAAAAAAATTTCTTAAATAAATTGTTACTGTCAGAGATATCCAAACAATTACTGAAGCCAAGAGGGAGAACTCAGATTCAAACAGTGAAATGCCAGTGAGCAGCCTGAGCTGAGCCATCTCCTGTGGGGACTGGGACCCTGAAATCACAGTGTTTAGACAGAGAATGAGGAATGCTAGAAGTCAAACAGATGAAGTTGGGGTGATCTTAATCCCAAAAGTGAGCAATGTAAAGTGTAATCAGTGATTTTAAGATTGTTTGCATCTGCATGACCAACACCACAGTAAGAAAATAAGAACACATAAGTAAATTCCTGGCTTATATTTAAATAAATCCCTGATTATGCTGTGCCTTAAAGCAAGTTCAAAGGGTGGTAAAGTTTTCCCGCCTTCTAAATGTACAATTGGACCTACACTCCCAGAAACACAAATTATCACTGTCAACCAGAATCCAGGCTGTGAGAGGGCAGCAGCACCTTACTAGAAATCCTCCTGGGGTTAAGAAAAAGAGCCACAAGACATGTACTAGCACATCATGAAGCACTACCTGATAATTCTGTGTTTTTCTAGCCCAAAATGGCCAGGTCCCATGGGCTACAAACTCATGGATTAGTATAATCCATACAAATGTAATTACAGATCTCTATGGCTCTTAGCAAGCTCTGCATACTGGCCGTGTGCAGAACTATGAGTACTTCTCTAATCTCATTTTCTGATTTTCTTTTCTCCCCAAAAGCACATCACCAAGTCTTCCTTTTTCCAGACTGAAGTTTGATGCTTTTGATCTCTCAGGATTGAAGACTATGCTGCCTACCACAGAAGCTTATTTTACTTATCTCTTCCTCCACATCCCTTTTAGTCTGTATGGGTGCAAGATAACATTCAGGACAGACAGACCAGGCAATGAGATCCGTAACATCAGTCAGATTTTTACTGCAGGCCTGTCCCAGACTTAGTTCAGGCACTGTGCTCCTCTCAGGCCGTGCCATGTGTGGACATACCAGGCAAGACCTGAACACTGGGACTGCTGCTGTGACACAGGAGGCTGTAGCTGGCCCGTGCCAGCAGCCTGTGCAGGACAGAAGGGGCAGCTCCTTGCCCTGCCCTCCCATCTGTGCCAGGGCTGGCTTGAGGCACTGCAGACATGAGGGCATCAGCACAGAGGAACGAGCATCACCCTCCTTTTCTACAGCCAGGGGGAAAGGAGCTGCCTCTCAAGGAGGAAGGGATCTCCCTGGAAGGCACCATGATCTGAAACACATTCCAATGGCCAGTCCAAGATCTGGACAAGCCTGTTCTACATTGCCTCTGGCCTTACATGCGTCTAGTTCAGCTAGCTAAAACTTAGGCAGGGTTTTAGGTAGGGTTTTTGGGTGTCGCATCTAACCCAGAATCCATCTTGTCAGACTTGTGATCTGCCCCTAGAACACTCAAAGGACTCCACTATCCTTGTATTTTCTCCACCAAATCTGCTTCCAGTTCCTCCATTTGAAGCCTGGCATTCTGTTTGGATATTCCCAGCGCTGGAGAGGAAGATCACTGTGCTCTCTGACGCTACTACAGGAGGAAGAGCGCTGATTAAATTGGCAGCTCACCCTAGCTCCTGTGCCTAGTTACTCTGGGAATGCAGAGGAGGAAGGCAAGCTCCAAGGCCAATTCAACATCTCCCTTAGCCACCAGCTCTGCAGGACGCCTGTGGAGGCCACACAGGTAACAAGCTATGGAGTGCTGCTTCAGCCCAGAGGCTGCTGCAGGAAAGGCAATTAAAAGCAGCTGTCAGGGCAGCCTGTCTCCCACATCACTCGCCCAGACATCCTGGGGGGTGTAAATGCTGGCAAAAGATGCCCTCTCTGACAGCCCCAGGTGTCAGCACTGCACAGTGGATGGGGAGCAGGAGCAGCTCCCTCTCCTACAGACAGCACGCCCCGTCCCACGCTGCCGGGACACCCTTGAGAGGCAGGGGCAGAGCTCATTCTCACTGACCCATCGCATTAATGGTTCCTGAGATGGAGACAGACAAGAACTGTGCCAGTTAATAGCAGTGGTAATGGGGGAGAGAAACAATCCTTTTTCCAGTTGAGGTCGATAACAAGGCTCCCATGGGTACCTATGGGAAGCAGATTAGGACTGTTACAGGAAATTAAGATGCATGCAGAAGAGTGCAGAAGGAACCCTGGAGAGGAGTTTCAAAATTCTTGCAGCCTGATGAGAAATGATTCACTTGTTTTCCCAGGTGGATTTAGGAGAAGAGGCACAGTTGCACATGTGGAAGAAACACCATGCATTCACTGGCAGTAGGCAAAACTGCTCAGCTGTAAAGCTCTTCCCATACTCCAATGGATGCAAATGCAGGTATAATTCCCACCTTCCTCCCCAGCTAATGGAGGCCTCACTTGCAGTGCACTTCAACTGAAAAACAGGCAGGGAGCCAGCAACCACTGGCCGTGTCACCTACCAGGGTGTTCCTTTTGCACAGACTCGCAGCTCAGACGTGAGGGAGTTGCATTGGCAGCTCCAGAGCAGCAGCTCTGTTGGCACAGACGCCAGTAGCCCTAAAACCTCAGCTCAGAACAGGGTTCAAGGCATGCTGGACAAGAACAGAACTTTTTCTGAACAGCTGACATTTTCTGCCGGCAGAAAGGTCTTAGCTTAACAACCATGTCATGGCTGTCCTGCGCAGGGCCAAGAGCTGGATTTGTGGGTCCCTTCCAATTCAGGACATTCCATGACACTATGATATGCCCACAGCTGGTGAGAGTTAATCCCTTCCCAGTCTCTACTAGCACCCCCAGTCCAGAGTCAGGGCTTCACCTCTCACATGATGAATCATATCTCCCAGGAAGCCTCAATGACCGTTAAAGCAAATTCAGTGCCAGCCTGACTTGTCCTCTGCTTTCAGCCCAGCCAGCAGCAGGAACAGCATCCCCTGCTCGGGGCCAGTCCTCTCCCAGCCCATGTGCTCAGGGCCTGCTCACACTCCCCTCACATGCAGGTGGCCTCTGCTGTGCCAATTAGTATCAGTTCTGAAAAAGAGTGTAGTTTCCCAAGCATTTGCAGCACCAGAAACCAAGCACCCTGCCTGACTTCACTGAGCAGCCAGGCCCCAAACAGCCGATGCTGCCTTATCAGCAAGAGCCACATCTGAGTACTGGCTCATTAGTTATTTGTCCTCTGGCCATTCAGAGCAAACCAAACAGAAAATGCTCATGGTCTCTGAAGAGCTGCTCCTTTCCAAGGAGTCTTTCAAAGCTCACCTCCATTTGCTGTCTCCTAACACCTGAAAAATGTTTGCTTTCTCCAGGTAACTAGGTTAGGACTACCATATAGCCAAAAGAGTGTAGTTTCCCATGATAATGAGCTTAACATTATCAGAAGCCTGACAGCCCAGTGAAGCAGGTAGCATTTACAGACCAGAAGCACCAGAGTATACACTGATACTTTGGCTGTTTCACCTCCCAAATTGTGCATGGGCAGCAACAGAAACCCACAGATCAGGACTTACTCAGATAATCCTATTTCAAGTGAAAAGCAGGACTGTCCTTGTCCTTCATGACTGCTCCTTACTGTCTGCACTCGTCTGCCAAATGTAACAGCATAACCAGGGCATTGGAGCAAAGACTCTGCTTATCTTTTGTTTGAGGGACTCCAGAGACAGAATAGAATAGAAAAAACACTGCTTCCCTCCCAAACAGCAGTAAAAACCTGCAATTAGACTTCTCAGCTGCATCTCACTAGCATTTGAGATTCTATCCCAATAGGAATACAGTAGCTGTGTTTCTTCTATATTGTCTCCTTCTGTTTGTCTTGCAGGAGCCAAAGAGGCTCTACTGATTCCCCAAGGAGAGGAGTGATTAGGCTTCTCACTGGATTCTAAGGAAGCTGCAGGTGCTATGACCTGTGAAGATGAGGATCCTTCAGGTCAGGAGCTTACATAAATACTTTGAGTCGAGTTTGTTCCATTTGGCAACAGCTTGGATTGAGGCTCAGGAGGTCAGCCGTGATGGGCTGAACAAAATGACTGCAGAGGAGAAAAAGGCTTGGCAGTTCCAGGAAGAGCCATCCCCCAGAGGGGCTGGGAACAAGCAGAGTCAAGGGGAGTGCGAGGTCCTGGTTTTGACCATCCAGTGTTACACTGGAAACTTCTTCATTTTAAGAACTATTTAATGGAAGATACTTAGTGAATTAGTAACGGCAAAACCCTGCAAGTAGCTTCAAACTTTTAATCTGACTCTGAGTTCCTTTCAGTTTGATTTCCCAGGTATTTTTGCACTTGCTTGAGGCACCTGGCGAAGAACTTCAGTTACAGGCTTTTGTTCCATCTTAAAAGTCTGCTCAAGAGTCATCTCCTATACTTTCCCTTCTATTGCAGTTACAGTGAAAAGGGATCTTTCAGAGCTCTGTTTTGAAATGCTGACATAAAAGCCCATTTAAGTCTGGCAAAGTACATGCTTGCCATACAGCTTTAAGGACTCCAGCAACCTTCTCCCTTATTTAGCTGCTATATTCGGCTCTCAAACGCTGCACAATCTGTCTTACAGACATCAGGGCAGACAGAGAAGGGAGAGCAGAAAGGATGCAGGGAATATCCAGTTCTTTACCATACAGAACGGTAGGAAGTTTCAAGTGAGATCTCTCACCTGTCCCATATACCAAAAATGCAGTTGGTGAGGGGGAAAAAAAAAAGCATTTGCAGCACACAGGTCAGAGGCAATATGGCCCTCTTCCCCTTCCTTCATCAGCTCAGTCACAGAGCATCTGCAACAAATTAATTTCCCCTGGTGCGTTGCAGCCTCCTCGGCTGCACGCGGGCCGTGTGCTCAGCATCTGCCGCCTTTGCTCACGGTGTACTTTCAGCCAGTTGTCACTGCACCCATGGCTGAGGCTTTCAAAGTCTTTCACAGCTGTGTACAAGATGGACCTTCAAACCCGAAGCTGACACAAGATCTCTGTGTTAAATTCCATACACTGTCCAGATGAGAAACGGAACTTGGCTCTTCCTACAAGGAAAGCTAGGTGCAGAACTTCAAAGGACCCATGCTCCTTCAAAAGCCACAGCTTTACATCTTCCTAAGGAGATTGGGTGGTTAACTCCCTACTGTAGAATTCTGTTATTTCTAACTTTTATACTTTACCATCTCCAACCCAAGGTAGCGTGTAAACAATTTCATTGTACTACACGTTTTTACTACCATAGAGCAGCAGCTATAAGTCATGAAGGAACAATGGTTTTGATATTGCTCACCAGAAATCCATCAAGAGCAGCGCTGTGTAAAGATTTTTTTTCCTTAAAAGAATTCATAGCTCAAAGAATCAATTTCAGAAAGGGTGTAAACTTTTGAAAATTCTTTCATATGCAAGGTGCAAAGCTCAGAAAACATGAGGTAAGCAGGAAGAGGATGCAAGATCTATAAACACAGAACTGCCAGAGACTGACGTGAGCTACAGCAAGTCAACAGCTTTTCATCCCTTAAATTCCTGCTTTTCAAAGTTTCCTGCTGCAGACAGGCTCTTCCTCCTTTGTTAGCACCTCCTGTTCAGTTTCCTTTGCCCCCAGCTCAGAGGAACACCCAAGCACACCCTGCAAACATGCTTCAGCTGGGAATTAACTCATCCAGCTCTGTGTGCCATTGGGATGAGATTCCCATTTCCAGAATGGGGTACACTGCTCTGCACATCAGTGTGCCATTGTCACTGGGAGGTGGCTGCAGAGCCTTGAAGGCAGGAAAGTAGCTAGTGAAGGACAGGGGACCAGGAGCAAAAAGCTAAAACAGGAGTGCTCACTTGCTAAAAGGCTGTGGTGGCATGCAGCAGCCCTCTGAGCACCAGGGCTGTGAGGCCAAATCCGTGGGCAGGAAGAGCTGCCGCCAAAACCTGACCTCACACCAAACCAGCTGGTGGTCCTGGGAATTATGGCAGCTCACCTTGATCACTCACCTGCTAGGACCCCTTGTTGTGGTCCCATTCTCAGCTGGCTTTGGGCCCAGAGCTCAGCATGCCACCCCCAGCTCATGCAGCAGGACATGCCCTTCCCTCTGCTTTTGTCCAAGTTTCAGTTTTCACCAATGGGAATTGCTGCTCTGGAGCATCACAATTTGCTCAAGGCTGTGGTTACAGGACCCCAATAGAGCTTATGTTTTTTTCATTTACTTAAGCCTGAAATAAATGAACAATCCTGGACAGGAAATCCCAAACATTAAGCAAACGGTCTGGGATAGCTCTCACGGGTTTTCCTCTATTATATATAGAGAATTTCCTCCATTGTATATAGAGAATTATAGAATTATACTGCTCCTTTAGCATGTGAACGGTCTCAGATCCCACAGTTAAAAACCTCTCTGTTCTCTAAATACTTCGTCACCACACTCACCATTCCTGACTGTTTCTCCAGCACAACCTAGCATAACTTGGGGTTTCATTCTCACCCAAGTACTTCACAGTGGAAAAAGGTAGAAAACTCTGCTAGGTAAGAAGGAGAGAGGCTTCATCCTCCTTTGACAGAACCAGCAGGTCAAGAGGTGACCCTGTGCAGATATTTGTGCTCCTGCGACTGCAGAGCAGCCCATAGTGAGCAGGAATAAATACACAACAACCAAAAATCAAGACTAAAAGGTACATCGCCAGGAGTACTGCCATTTATGAGGTGTGTGCATCTGACAAGCTGTACAGAGAGGCAGCAGATAGCATTTCACTGGTAATATAGATATGAATTGGCCTGGCTTTGATGACTTTGTCATCTAATGCTTCAGCTTGGTTCAGCAAAGGCTACAACTTCTCTTTTTACTGACAAATGTTGTGTTCTGTACCCATCTTTGCTGTGCACCAGGAATTGCTATCCGGGGGAAAGCTAGCAAGGCTAAGCTCCAAGGGAGGGGAAAACCCAAACCTGGCAACAAACCCACAATTTCCTTGGGGTAACACTATAAGCAACAGGGCTTTCTATGAAGTAGGATCCCCAGCAGCTAAGCACTGAGGCACAGGATTGCTTTGCAGGTTTATTGCATGCCAGTGCCTGCTGGAACCAGCCTTTATACTCAGACTTCTCCAGGACTGTTCCCTTCCTGGCTGGAGAACTCAGCAGGAGCCATGTCACACCCTGCCCAACCTGTGCTGCAGCTGGCTGCCCCCAGCAAGCGCAGGAGCATCAATCAGCACAATAGCACATCGAGAAGCTACAGAGCAGGCTGGGAGTGTGGCAGGGACATGCTCCAAGTGCCAGGTCACCCCTGCTGCTCCCTGTTACTCATTGCCCTTCTGTAAAGCTTTCTGCTTTGCTGGTACTTGCTGCTCTCACCCAGCAACGAGAGCCAAAGGCTTATCTCCGAGGGAGCTGATGGCTTTCCCCTTCCCCACTGACAAGAGCACCTAGGTGCCAGCTCCGACAAATTGCTGCGATAAGCTTGGATGGGGAATTGGTGTTGACAGAGTAAGAGCCATCAGCCAAAACAAAGTTCAGCTCGGAGCGAGGCTGAGCCGCTTTTCAAGTCCGACTAACCACAGATATGAGCGACAAAGCCTTCCCTTCCTGTGCACCTCCTGCCTCCCCTTGGATCATGCAAGAGCAGAGGGTGGATGTGACTGTGGGGCCATCTTGGACTAGTTCTGTACTTGAACAGGAGCCAGAAAATACTGGAAACAGATGTTTTTAGGGGGATATTATTTTTCCTGGAAGTTTCCCATCTTCCCAGAGACACTCCTTACCTGAAATACTGTCAGAACTTAACAGAATATTGCCATTAGAGCTGTGCAGGAAATATTTCCCCTATTCTATTAAAAGAAACCTTCCTTTTGTACCCCTAGTGAGGAAATTGTGCTTTGTTAGTCCTTACACAAGGAAAGGAAAGCAAAACAAAGTAACAAAAAATGCCATAAATTAAGAAACCACCTGTGTTTCCCAGCACAGCTAGCAGACAAGCAATTATGCAGAACCACAGAAAATGCGGAGTTGGAAGGGACCCACAAGGATCACCGAGTTCATCTCCTGGCCCTTCACTGGACCATCCCAAAAGTCACATCTTCCTTGGAGGATCAGGTTCAAATTCTTGATCTTCCCAAATCAGAGAGGCTTTAGTCTTGCTCTTTCTATATCCATAATAATCTCATGGGTCCCCAGGCTGCTGATACCTCACTAATGATATTTGCAGGAGTTTTGGACAACATGAAATTCTCTGCAGGATGGTAGCCTGCCTTGATCCTGACCTCTGCTGTGGAGTTTGGGTAGGGAAGTTCACAGAGTACTTCTTGCAAGTAATTCAGAGCCATGGAAATTGCCAAAACAAAAACCAAAGAGCTTTCTGTGGTGTTGACAGACAACTCCAGGTTGTTATCCCGGACACCTCTTACAAGCAAAGTGTGTGAGAGATCACCAGACGTATGCAAAATACCTTGCATCTTCTGAGGAAATAACTTACGAAAGACAGGAAAGAAAAGTGCCCCAGCCTGTTATTCCCACTGCATTTCAGTCCAAATGTATTCATCTTGCTTGTGAAACTTGAGAGGGAGTTTCTTTCTTTCCATACAAATTCAGGGGCTCTTCCAGCTCATGCCTGGCCTTGTAAGCTGGGATAGGTGAACTCCATAGGCAGGACAAAACTAGTCTGGCAGCTTTGCATAGGGAAATGGTTGTGCTGATAGGCAGGAGCTTTTGAAACAGCAAAGGCTGTTGTACCCAAGTTGTACAGCTACTATTACAGCCAAGGTGTTTTGGAAAGACTTCCAAAATTGCTGACCCAGAAGAGTTCTGGAAACTATTTATCATACTGCTTTGTAGTTGTACAGGAAGTCTGATAAGGCAGAATTTTATTTCCCTTCTTTACTCACATGAGGGGAACGTCAGGAGTATCCTGGCACAAGCAATTCTGTGCATGATCCCATACAGCACTCCATGAATTGCCACTTTTGCCTTAGGCCTTTGCCTTTTATCTTGGGAATAGCACTGAAGACAGCAGTGCATATTCCAAAGCATGTGATGCTCCAGCTCAAACAGGTTAACAACTTTGGGCAGAGAAAGAAATACCTTAGTCTTATGGATAGACAGATCCCAAGAACAGATTTAATTCCTTAGTTCAAGAAAAGGGAAAAAAAATCTATTTTCAGTGTCTTTAACCAGGCTGTGAAGCATAAAGGTCTTTTACACAGAAGCTGTTATGTAGACAGTTACAAGTGGCCACAGATATGACCTAGAGATCAGAAACAATAGATTCATTTCGCCTGATGTAGACTGAATCAGATTAGTGCCAACACACTGCAGCAAGAACTCAAACTATAGGCTTTTTCATCACAAAAATGAAATAAATTTGCACACAGTGACACAGGAAGACTCTTTTACACAACTTGCACAGATGCAACTAAGAAACCACCAGAACTTAACCCATATTAGTTCATCCATGTCTGTTAATGAATGTATAAATCAAGTTGTCTCATCTATTATCTCTCTCTTAAAACAATAAAAAAGTGACATTGTATGATTTTTGAGAGGGCATATCTAGCCACAGACTTTATTTTTGACTGGCAATGCTAATGTGACTTTGGAGAAGTTAAAGGCAGCTCTGCATAAAACTAGAATAGGTCTTGATAGAATCTGCAGCATTCTAATTAGCATATGCCCAACAGAGAAAAAACATTTTCAAATGGCCAAGCTGAAGTTTGTTTTTTCTGCCATCTTGAAGGAGGTTGAAAAAACAAATTGTATTTTTGTTATTTGTTCACAGGGCAGTTTACTAGAGTTCATTAAAATGTGAGTGCCCACAATGTCATGACTGAGCCTTCTTTCACTCTGCCAGTTCATGCTACATGGAATATCTCTGTGCCCTTTTCAAACCGTGGAGACAAAAAAAAATAATATGGGTTTAACAAAGAGAGAAGGGAAAAAAAAAAGAGGTCACAGACCCATGATCTTATGGTGAAAGTTTCCAGAGGTTCCAAAACCTGACAAATTCAATTACAGTAATATCACAGACACTCAGCCTTCCTGAAGAACTAGTGTTTTAAACAGAATACCTAGAAGATAATCTGGTATTAAAAACCAAATTCAGATACCCCACTAGTCCACCTTCCTGGTCACCATTTGCATGGCTGGGGCAGTCTGAAGCCAGAAATTTTGCTATGCAGCCCCTTGAGCATCAGGCTTCCTCACCAAATGCTCACCTGCTGTCCATTATCACATCCAGAAGCCAGCAGAGCTAGCATCCCTCCCTGCCCACCCCAACCTGGCACACTGTAGCACACATTTCCCTCACAAGCCAACCACTTACAACAACCTCTTGTGTGCTTTTTATTTTTAAGACAGACCAATCTGTTTTTCTCCTTACCCCCTCTCTGGTAAGGGGTCAGACTAATTCTTTCATTCAAGACCTGTAGAGCAGGGCCTGGTTAAAGGCCGCAGCACATGGTGAAGATGTGTTATGGAACAGTAGCAAAGACAGTGGGATGAGCCCAAGATCAACACACATCAATAGCAGCAATACTGAATTGGGGCATCATTTATCACTGTTGCAGACAAGACATGGTTGTCTTGAGGGATTTTTTAAGTCCCACTGGGTCCTTCCAACTATCACCCTTCAGTTTTGGCTATGGAGCCATTCCTTTTCCTGTCCTTTGACACAGCTAGTTTGGCACTGAGTAGGGGGAAGCACTTTATTGCCCATGTAGCTCTTCATACAGTGAAATCAGCAGTCTCACACAGAACTCAGAACCAAAGAAATAAGTGTTCTTAAAACTAGGGGGGAAAATGGCATGAAGCAAAATTGTCTGGGTAAAGACAACAGGGTGAAAATCAGGGGCAGAGTAGGAACGAGGAGTTACCCTGGCCATCAAGCACTGCTAATTCCTCTGGATGATACTTACCCCCACTTGCAGAAAGAGTGAACAAAAGCAGTTTTCCTTTGAATACCAATCAGGTTCTTTACCAGATACTGTTAAATCTAACTTTATACCCTGATTGCTGCAATTCTGCCACATTAAAGTGATTCTGTGAAGTAACACTGATTTATTCACAATGCTGCTATTTAGCAGCCAGAGCATCAGAGCAATACAGTTATGTTTTGATTTCAATTCAATTGCCAACAGAGTAGAAGCCACAGCACAAAGCTGAGATATGCATGGCACAGCTGTGATAAGGGTCACACCCCAGAAGCCCTTCCCCAATTTAAAGTCTTTTTGGAAAGACCTCTTTTTGCTGCATGGCCCTGGGCCAACACACAGGGCTCACATGATTTACACAGGCAGACCCCCAAGAATGAGGGAGCATCTTTGCTTCCTGAGAAACAGATTGAGACCCTCTTCACCCACAGAGACAAAGCTGGTTTCTGGAAGCAGCACCAGCTGGAGAGGAGCTGGGGTTTGAGGAAATGTGTTCTCCATGTCCCAGGAGGACACAGCCTCTTCACATGAAAGAGATCTAAAAGCTGAGATTAAAAAACAGTTCAAAAGGAGCAATTCCCTTTTCAGAGGGGAAAGGAGAAGTCACCTCAGGCCAAAGCAAGAACAGCTCTTCCAACAGACTTATTTCAGCACAGCTAGGACCAGTCCCTCCAAGCAAAAGGGCTGGGTGCCCAGACCTCAATAGTCAAGAAAAGTCTGACTAGAAAATGATTACTCTCCAATTTAACTCTATTGCAAACTTAAGTATCAGACCACCAGAGCTTTAACATGCAAAGATTCAACTCCCTTGTCTGACTTTGCCAATTAGGCAGCTAAAGGAATGCTCAGACACAATTAGAAAGGACACAAACACTTCCAGCAGCCAGCTTTTACCGTGCTCTGTTCTGCTAATTGTAGCTAAGCTGCTGCACAAGGGTTTAGCAGGTAGAACTAAACACTCACCAGTAGCTTTTTGCAGAGACCTATGAAGCTCAATCCAGAAAACTGCATTTGCATCTCTTAGCACCTACAGCAAGCATCCAAAGCCAATCTAGACCAACCTCACTTCCCAGCAGGCCTGACCTTATTGCTTAGGGCCCCATGCAGAAGCACCTTGTCACTAGAGACAGCTGATCAGCATTCACCACAGTCTCAAGCCAGAGGATTAATTACAGCTTTGACTACAACACCGGTAAATTAAATTACCTCCTTCAGGTGGCCTGAATGAGCAGAAATATCCCATCCCCATACACAGTTACAGCAGCAGCAGCCCAGGTTAATATCTCAGTCTAAAAGTCTGACACTACTAAAAGTCTTGGTGCTTGTCTTAATCCCATTTTTTCTCAAAGCCTCTGCACAACAAAGAATTCAGTTTTTCATGTTCTAGACACTGTTTTGTACCCAGAGTGGAACAAGTTCAATGTTTTGGAAGGTCTCTACTTTACCTGGAGGCATAAGCTGCATTTAAGCAGAGCTTGCTGATGTGACAAAGCTGTGGCACAGAGGACTTCACCACTGCTCCTTGGGGAAGTGGCTGCATTTCTTTAGTCTCCCTGGGAGCTGTCTTGGCTCTGATGGGCTGCCCCAGAACTGCTTCTGCAGTGCTGGGAGGGTGCCATGGGTTCCAGAGAGCAATTCCCTCCCTCCTCCTTTTTCTCCCCTGTGCCCTGGAAAGACATTTTTACTGTAATGCCAAGGACTTCAGCTCTAGCTAGTGTCATACTACAGGTTTTGTCACTCTCAATTCAAAAATAGTAATGCTGTTGAAATAAAAGCATCCTGCCCTGCTCCTCCTAATTCTTGGAGACAGAAATGAGGCCAGAGTATTAGTTATTTTCTGTCTTTGGGTCCCTGGGCATCCCTAGGAGCTCAGCACCCTGCTCCTGGAGGCCATCCCCAGCCAGCTCCCTGCTGGTTCACAGCTCCTGAGCAGTTGAAATCTCAAACAGTAAACACACTTGTTTTATTTTACATCAAGGTTGCTGTGTGCCTCATGCTCCATGTAACAAAATGCAGTGATTTTTAATGGGGAAAGGGTGTTTTCACAGAGCAGGACTTATAAACCTGTTGACTGTTTGAAATAGATTCAACTATGAAGCCACAGAAATTGCCCTTACTAAATTTTTTGAGTTCTGAATCACCATCTGGAGGAGCTGCCTGGCTGCAGGGGAGGCCAAGGGATCAAATTCAGATTGGAGGCCTCACTTGGGAAGACTAAAGTTAGGTGAGAGGAATCCCAACCAAGATGCTGAGACAGCTGCTGTGAGTATTTCTGGAGCAGCCACCAAACAACACAAGTTTTCTGACAGGGTACACTGCTACTTTTAGAAATTAAGCTTTACAGTCCTGTTCCTGTTTTGGAATTCTTTTAACTGTGGGAGACGTGGGATGTACTTTGGTTCATCACCTCCAAGAAGAAATAGGTGCCTAAATCCCAGTGATTTCAGTAGGAGCTGAGATCTTCCAACTCTAGAGCTTTGGAACCCATTTAGTTTCCCTCTCCAGTGACCAGTTTGTCTGTATACATAACTAATTGGAACAAATTGGTATACTCCATAATTTTTTTTTCAAGCAGAATTAACTGAAATTCGGGGGAAAATATCGTCTCCCATGAGGTGCGGATTTGCCTGTAGATGTAAACTTGATATAAACTTTGCAGGTTTTTTTTTTATCTTTTACTCTTTTCTATCTATCCACTCTTGCCACTATTGCTGGGTAGTAGCCATATGTAAATTAGCAGATTATGCTCTCTGTGAGCTCTGAAATTACCTGCTGTTAGCAGTCATTCCACACATCCTGTTACTGCATCAGTATCTAATGGGTTTGTACGCTGATTTTTTTTCTGTTTTATTCCCCTTTGTGAACACACCCAAACATGGCAATAGTAGATAATGGACCAAGTAGTTTTCTGCAAAACTATGTCTGCATGCAGTGAAAATGAGCTGCGCACAGCCCCTAAACACTAGATTGTCTGTTGGCAATGCGGCATTAAATTTTGGGATGTACCTGGGCTATCCTGTCTACTGCTTACTCTGAACATATGTGATCCATCCTGGAAAGAACTGACATTTCCCAGACACAAAGAACTGACATTTCCTAGACCGCACTTATTGTAAGCATCAATGAAAATTTACTTCTACACTTGATACCAGCTGGGGTAAGGGGAAGGGTTTTTAAAAATTTATATTATTTAGAAATTAGGCAGAAGACAAAAGGTAATTGAAACTATCATTGAAATATTCCTAACCTTTACTAGGCAGATTTTTTGATTGAATTTTCTTATTTTAAGTGACGAGTGAAAAAAACCCAACCAAACAAAAAAACCCAACAAAAATCAAACCTACATACAAACCAGAGAAAAAGATAAGGCATGTCACACTCATGACAGAAGGTTAAGAGAGATCCTGGACTGGTCATTTAGTTTGCAAAATCAGACAATGTGGAGCTGCGAAGTAAAAAAGTCTCAAAAATTGTAATTCCCAGAAATGTTATCTTGATTTATTACTGGCATTAAACCAATGAGTGGGGGTAGGAAACGGTGGTTAGACAGTACCTAGTCCTAGCAGACTGTCAAGTATTCACCAGATATTTGGGTAAACCAGCTGTCTATCATGTGTGGCATCATACAATTTCTGGCTGTAGCCCTGCACAGATGGCTGCAGTGTTCTGCTTATAACATAATGTAACATAACACAGCACAGCATAGCACAACACAGCACAGTGTAATGTAACATAGCATCCTTCTGGATTTTTTGCATCGCAACGAACCGAGGATGGCATTGCGGTGGCCCCCATTTCCCAGTGCTTCCTACCAGGAGGTGATGTGGGCATGGAATGGCAGAGTTCAGAGTCAGCTTTAAATGTGAATGGCAAAACAACAGCGACAGAAAGAGATGTGTTGTAGACTATGACAAGTTGCACTCAGAAAGGAGCCCAGCTGGAGTTCAAATAAGACATGACTGCAGATTTGAAGAGACCTTTTTGCTGGAAAACAGCTTGCTCTTGCCTGAAAACACATACCAGACTGCAGAAATTTCTATAAGCAAAAGGAGGAATCTGGCTGTGAGTAAAGTGATTAAGAAACAGCTTTAACATTTGGTGACAAATGTTTCAGCATCATCTGAAGTCATTTGAGGGGCCCAATACTCCTTGTTTTACAGAGTGCCACGGAGACAAGAAACGCCTTTAGAAAACTCGTGGAAAGCCACTGTGAGCAAAATCAAACCCAGGCTCATTCTGATGCTCTTGCTCATTCTCGGCCGCTGCCTTTGCTTCTGAGGGAAGGTCCTATTTTAAGCTCCTTGAAGTGGTGTAGCAGCTAAGCAGCTTGCTACGTGCCAGAGCGTGCGGAACTCTGCGGTGTGGACAACTGGGCGGGGGCCCAGCTGACCTCTCTCAAACCGCAAGACCTGTTGTCTTTGGGCCCATCTTGTAAATTTTTGAGGATTCTGTGAATTCTGTGAAGATTTTATGGCCTTCAGCTGCTGGAGCAGGGAGCGGCAATAGGAGCAGGAAGATAGGCGGTGGAATGAGAAGGAACAAGATTATTTTTTCCTGTGGTAGTTTTGCCTGGCCCAGTTTTTGCCAGTGAACAGGGTGGGGTACAAAGATGGCTCCTGCATGTCCTGAGTAAAGATTCTGGAAATTTTCCACCATGTCCAGCAGAGCCAGTCTCTGATGGCTGTAAAATGATGGACATGCTGCTGGTAAAACCTGGGCCAATTAGAGATGTTAGTTACGCCTCTGTGAAAACATATTTAAGAAGAAATCAAAACAATGTGAGCACGCACTTCTTTTTAGCCAGGGAAGGAGGAGGAGGAGGTAAAAATATGTGAGGGAGAACAACATGGAGGCACCAAGGTCAGTGGAAAGGCGGGGGAGGAGGTGCTCTAGGCGCCAGAGCTGAAAACCCTCTGCCAGCCGTGGTGAAGACCATGGGGGAGCAGGG
>VZRL01000787.1:63244-180822 GCA_013397895.1 Origma solitaria
TGATTAAGAAAAGCCACATGCCTTGCCCTAGCCCAGATCTGTTGGTTGAATAGAGAGAGAGGGCAAATAGAGAAACAGTGTCTGCAGTAGAAGAATTGCGATGGACTGACCTAAGAAAAACCCCACACCCTGCCCCTGCCTGGGAGTTGTTAGTTAGTTAGAAAGGAGGGAGGGGGTGAGCTGAGAAGTGGTGCCTTAAGAGGGAAAAGAGGGGTGAGTGAAGAAATGGTGTCCTAAGAACTTATTTTTATCTCCAATTTATCCTCTGACTCTGTTAGATTAATAAATCACTTTTTTTGCAACTTTAAGTTTCCCGCCTGCTCTTGCCCTGAATCTCGTGCGGCCCTTATCAGTGATCTTATCTCAACTCATAAGTCCAGTGTTTTGTGTTAGTTTTTCCTCTCCTCTGCATAGCTGCAGCAGGAGAGAGCATAGAAAGCAAACGTTGTAGGTGCCTGGCATTTAGCCAGGGTCAAACCCACGACATTTCCCCACTAAAGAATAGGCTGACTTTGGCTAAACTCAAACACACGCATGCACTCATAGTTGTCACTGGCGTAAGACAAAATACAGGAAAAGTTATCTCAAAAAGTAGGTTAGCTTTTTGTTGTGGTTTAACCTCAGGCAGCCATGAAGCTCCCCGCAGCCACTCACTTCACTCCTTCACCAGTGAGATAAGGGAGAGGATAGGAAGGGTAAAAGCTAAAAAACCATTGGGTTGAGATAAAGACAGCTTAATAGGAAAAGCAAAAACCATGCACACAAGAAAAGCAAATCAAGGAATTAATTCACTGCTTCCCATGGACAGGCAGGTGTTCGGCCATTGCCAGGAGAGCATGGCCCCATCATACATAATGGTTACTTGGGGAGACAAAAGCCATCACTCCAAATGTCCCCCCTTCCTCCTCCTTCCCTTACTTTATATACCAAGCATGATGCCATATGGTCTGGAATATCCCTTTGGTCAGCTGGGGTCAGTTGTCCTGGCTGTGTCTCCTCCCAACCTCCCATTCACCCCCAACTTCCTCACCAGCATGGCAATATGAAAAGAAGAAAACATCTTGGCTTGGTGAAGCCCTGCTCAGCAATAACAAAAATATCACTGTATTATCAACCCCAGGTTCAGCACAAATCCAAAACACAGCCCCATACTCACCACTAGGAAGAAAATTGACTCTACCCCAGCTGAAACCAGCATACCTTTGTAAATTTATCTACTTTTGTAAGTAGATAAATTAAGTGCATTGACCTAGACTTGATTTTAAAGTGAGTACTAGATAGACATAATATAATACTATTTTTGGTTACTAAAAAACTGGTCAAACCTTCTAAGACAGGAATTCCTCAAAAAATGTCTTGCCCTGCTTGGGCACAAACATTGAGAAAATTCATTTTCCCAATGTATTTCTCCAGTTAAGGGGAGCATTTGGTGGCTCGGAATCTGTCTGAGCCTTTTCTAGTACTGGGAACACTTAAACTAACCAGCTAAACCATCTCTCTCTGGGCATCACAACTCAGGAAAGCTCAGCTGACATAAAAGCTTGCAGAGTACAAGCTTGGTGGATGTGATTTAGGACACACCACATATTGTTCTAGGGGATGCAAATTAGAAAACCTTGTTCCCTAACCACCACCCTGAAAGGTGAAGGAGCTGGGAATTGCTGCTTCTTCCCTGGGGCTCTGAGAGAGGAGAAGTGCCAAGGACTGGCCATTGCTGTAAGCCCCTTTTATAAACAATGCTGAATGTGCTTATTTGCTATTTGTAATGATGCCACTTGTTCAGATGTGCTTCTGGTGCACACTCCTCCCCATTGAGCTCTCGATGGTGTTTGGCCCTGTGGGTATCCAGCCAGGGCTGGGGTCACAGGCCCTGGAGCAATGCAGGCTGCAGCCCCTGTACAAATTGCCAGTGTGAGCATCTGCCTGTTTACAATATATTCCATTGTAGCTGGATGCTGTTGAATCAAATCCTCGATAAGCTCCAGGACTGACAGGGATATCCCTGTTTATAGTTGTGTAATTGTTTTGCATGGCTTAGAACAGCAACTGCAACGAGCACAAACAAGCAAACCCTGACAGGGAATGCTTCCCACCAGCTCCAGGCAGCGTCTACAATCTTTCTGTAGCATGTGTTTGATTTTTGAGGGGGAAATGAAGCAACTAGGTCAGGATACTCTTTTAATAGGCAGGGCTATTGCAGGAAAGCCTTGTAATATGCTGCTAGTGACATGCTAGGCAGAAATGACAGCAAGCTCATGGAAATATATGGAAATTCGACATCCCACCTCTCTGTCCCCCTCCCCACCCTCTGGTATGCATGACTTTGAATCTGCTTTCGAGAGCCCCTGCTGTGCAGGGGCTGTCCGTCCATCTGGCAAGGTTACAAACACATTTCAGTGCTGTCTACAACATGCTTGATGTAACCTCCTTTCTACAGCCTCTGCTCTCCTCCTCGCAATCTTTGTTTGATGTGGAGGAATGAAGCCTTGCAAAGCAAACACAATGAACCATGGAGAATCACAGGGCCCAAACTGCCAGCCCCCAAGAGGGAGAGGGGGATGGGGGAAAGCACAAAAGGAAGAAAAGGGAAGGGAGGTGGAAGTAGAAGCTAAAAACCACAAAGAAGATCTTACAAATGCAGGGTGGGGGAGAGAGGATAAGGAGAATGCCAGCAGAGATGGGCTGTGCCCTCTCTACGGGGGTTTAACACTCGGTTATTACTGGCTTTGCAGCTGTATTACATCTGTCAAAATCTCAGATTCTGCCTGTCAAGGTATTTACATTATGCTCACTCATGACAGCAGCAAGCCTGTCACCAGCTTGCCTTCTCTCCAAGGCTGTTATGGAGGGAGAAAGCCTTTGTTTATTTGTTGGTTGTGACTTCTTTTCAGCTGGGAATCTTGTCCCAGCCAGGTCACAGATGGGCCCCACTACAGAAGAGAAGCACTGCAGGTGCTGGGGGGTGTTATGGCCATTGGGGAAAGATATTGAAGTTCCCGGGTTAATCATGGATTGCATTTACATATTTATCTAAGAGCTAAAGTGTTAATTTAGTCCTTCAGTAATGGATTCTGGTTTCTTTATGGTACTGAGGCAACCTATTCTGTGCACATTAATCAGAAGTTCTATGGCCCATGACTTTAGGATATTTTATTAGAAGTTAGCTAAGGAAAAAAATGGAAACATTCAAATCTCTCTCTGATATGACTCTGTGGAATAGCTGTTTACAAGCTCAGAGCCAGTGCACTGAATACAGATATGTGAGTCAGAAGTGTTTAAGATTGAAATAGAGGTTTTGTTTTTCTAAGAAGGAAATTTAAATTGTGCTGATAATTTATGGACGAAGCCTAGGTCTTTCTAGCTTGATGTCTTTGAATGACAGCATAAACAGGAGAAGGTTTCCTGAAGAATCTGCTGAGAAAAAATTTACCCTCAGGACACACACAGAGCTTTTCTGGCAGTTTATTGAAAGGTGGAGGGAGACTGGGACACTGATGATGACCCGATCTCCAGCAGGCCAATTTCTGCTCCTGGATACCTTGCAGGTACTGTTCAGATGCAAATGCCAGTCTGAGCAGCCACACATCTTTAAGAGGGGAACCAAACGTGTTAGTAACTAATACAGGAGCATCTTTCCACTTTCCCGTATCTTATTTTTTCCAAGAGCAGGTCACATTCTGACTCAGCCTCACTAAAAATATTCCCGTGAAAAAGAAAATAATCTCCTGTGCCCCAGCTTTGGAGATGGTGAAGCTTCCTGACATGAGACCTCACACGGGCCATTGGCAGATTTCCACTGACTTTTGAAAAACTAAATGAATTTCTTTGATTTTCACTATTTGTACATTGCACATACTAATAGAGGAGCACATACAAAGGCGGGGAAGAGCTATATGGCTGCTGCTTTTGCTTTTATTTGGAGCTTCAAGGACAGCTCAAAAGGAATGCATAGACTGCAAAACTCTCAGCCAGATAAAACTGAGAGCAGCTGGAGACAGTGGAACCATCTTTGGTAACAGCTCAGAATCTGGCCCCAGGCTTCCGTGTTTCAAAGGGGGCCAGTAAGGAAAACATTTCCACTGGAAAAGGAGAAACATACCCCTTTTAAAAAGGGACATAAGGAAGACCTAGGCAACTACAGGCAGGTCAGGCTCACCTCCATGTCTGGCAAGATCCTGGAGTAGATGGGATTGAGTGCTCCCGCAACAAGTTTGCTGATGACACCAGGCTAGGCTGCGTGGTGGGGTCGACATGGTGGAGGGAAGGGATGCTATCCAGAGGGACCCTAGCAGGCTTGAGATGTGGGCCCGTGAGAACTTTATGAAAGTCCAGGTGCAAGGTCCTGCACCTGGGCCAGGGCAATCCCAAGCTCAAATATAGGCTGGATGGAGAGCACCCCTGACGAGAAGAACTTGGGGGTGTTAATAGATGAGAATGTGACCCAATAAAATGACTCTTATGGCCCAGAAGGCTAAGCTGCGTCAAAAGCAGCGTGACAGCAGATCAAAGGTGATTCTCCCTCTCTGTTCTTGTGGGACCCCACTTTGAGTACTGAGTCCAGCTCTGATACCCCCAACGAAAGGACATTGACCCACTGGAGTGACTCCAGAGGAGGGCCAGGAAGAGGATCAGAGGGCTGGAGCACATCTCTGATTAGGACTTTGGGGTTGTTCAACCTGGAGAAGAAAAGAGTCTGGGGTGACCTTATTGTGGCCTCAGTACCTCAACCGGGCTTACAAGAAGGATGGAAAGGGACTTTTAACAAGGGCATATAGTGACAGGACAAGAGGAATGGCTTTAAACTGAAAGAGAGTAGGTTTAGATTGGATATTAGGAAGAAATCCTTTACTGCAAGGCTGCCCAGAAAAGCTGTAGATGTCTTATCCCTGGAAGTGTTCAAGACCAGGTTGGACAGGTCTATAAGCAACCTGGTCAAGTGGAAGGTGCTCCTGCCCATGGCAGGGGGGTTGGAACTAGATACCTTTAAGTCCTTTCCAACCCAAGTTATTCTATGATTCCTCATCAAATTTGCACTTTCCCCCCTTTCTTTGTAACTGCAATCAGAGCTGAGTTTTGCCTACACTCTGCTGAAACGCACAAGTTACTGCAAAGTCAAAATCTGCTTATGTAACCATAGAGGAAGCTCATATATCTGCTTGCAGCCTTTCATATCTACTAAACTTAATTCAGTTTGCCGGGAAACAAGTAAGAGATTAGATCACCTGTGTGCTGTATTATTCCGCTTAAAGGTCTTTCAACAATTTGCTATTGTTTGAAAAAAATTGTATGTCCTCCCTATTAGTCACACTCTTCCTCCTAGGAACATAACCTCAATTAGTGTTACTAGGTTTGTGTGCCTAATGTGTTTGGTCCCACCTATTTCACTTGTCAACTGGTTATTTTCAATCACTGCCTTAAAAAAGAAGTGCTTCATTATTGCGACGTGTTGCCTCTTCACTAAATGACCTAATTTTTTTTTTTCCCCATTTGAAGGATGAGCAGAGTGTTTTGACTGCTTTGTTTTACATGGTAGCACCCCTAGTTTTCCTTGTTATTTGCAAACTATAGGTATAAACACCTGTGTGGTTTAACCCCAGCTGGCAACCAAGTACCGTACTGCTGTCTGCTCAGTCCCCTACCCTCACCCTGGTGGGATGGGGAGAAGAATCGGAAAGAAAAGGAAAAATGAGATAAGAATAGTTTAACAATTGAAATCAAATGTAATGAAATTAGATTAATAATAATAATAATAATAATAATAATAATTTAAAGGTTGACAACAAAAAGAGAGGAATGAAACCCAAGACAGGCAAGTGATGCACAATACAACTGCTCACTACCCGCAGACTGATGACCAGCCTGTCCCCAAGCAGTGATGGGCCCCTCCTGGCCAACTCCCCCACAGTTTATTTACTGGGCATGATGGTCTGTGGTATGGAATATCCCTTTGGTCAGTTTGGGTCAGTTGTTGTGGCTATGCTTCCTCCCAGCTCCTGGTGCACCTGCTGGCTGTGAGAGCATGGGAAACTGAAAAGTCCTTGACTTGGGATAAGCACTAATAGCAACATCTAAAACATCAGTGTGTTGTCAACATTATTTCCATACTGAATCCAAAATACCGAATCCAAAATACAGCACTGTACCAGCTATGAGGAAAAAAATTATCTCAGCTGAACCCAGGACAACAGTTAAAAAAAAAAAGTGATGCCAGATCGCTCTCGTTTTATGACTGCCTGAAACTGAAGCCCTTAGAATGGGAGGAAAGGAAGGTGATGGCAAATGCCCAATCACAACAGTTACATGTTCCAGAGAGGCAATCAGAAATAACTCCACTCACCTACAAATCTGGGGGCTTCCTATACATGCCTTGCCATGCTCCCCCTTGGCTCCTGGGAATCTAGTGGATAGAGGGGTGGCACCCCTGTTGCAGGATGCACAGTGACAGAGTTTTTCTTTCCCTGTCCACACACCAGGTTAAGATGACTGGCTTCTTTACCTCACTGCTGGGCTTTGTTTTGTTTACTTTCTGGTTGTAATATCATCACTTTCGTAGGTGGCCTGAGCACATAGGGCAATGTTTCTTCAACTTGACTTTTTTTTTTAAGGGTGGGTTTTCGGTTTTAGTTGTCTATAATAAATATGTTGAAAGGCAGCCAAAGTGCTGCCACACTGACTGGTCTTCTGTTTTCCTTTTTCTACACCTAGTAGGAACCATATATGCAGATGCCGCAAAGACAGGTTAGCTTGCCATCCTGGGCTGTACAGAGACAAAAAGTCTGAAGAAAATCACAAATTCTTTGACCTAGCCCCTTTCTTTTTTTCTGAAATTATTCTGATTTACAGCATTACCTTAGTTGCATAGCAGAGGTTTCCCACGCACCAGTCCTTTTCTTTCTACTGTGAGACAGTTGCAACACTGAAGAAATTTCAGCTCTAATACCAAATACCAAAGGTCACAGGAGAAAAGGATCTGGAGAGAAATGTCTGCTTTTCTATAAGATAATGCTTCAGATTGATTTTTGCTTTGTCCCCAAAGCTGTCAGCTTTAGACTCCATTTTCCATCAGCACTCTTTTCTCCTTAAAGCCTGTTGCAGTGTCATTAATGAGAAGAATTTCTTTAGGAGATTAAATAATTTAACATGGAATTCAGCAATACTGGTACTTTTAATCTCATTCCATCCCAAAGGTGATAAATGACTAATTGAGTTCAATATAGGCATTGTTTGTCTGAAGTCTTTGTATTTTCAAGAGTCCTGCAGAGTGAGGCTGAATATATTCTGCTTTTGTCCTAGTCAGGTGATGAAATTTTCCCAGATGTCAGTCATTACAGGGAAAAGCAGCACTGAAAAGTGTTATTAAGGTTATCAAATTATATGCTCAAAAATCAGGTAATTGGGAATGCGTCATGTCTGAGATCACCTTGCCCACTTGAGATCATTCTTTTCTTATCCTAGAGCCTATTGCAGTGGCTGTACACGGTGGACTGTGCTCCCTTGATGGGCAGATATTCAATAGTTTCTGTTTCCAGTGCAGCCTTCTGCAAATGGAATCTACTCTTCTGCTCGCTATACAAAACTTTCTCAGAGATCTGTGTGTTTCTGTGACTGTCTGCCAGAAAAGCAGTCTTTGAACCCTTCTTGAATGTTGGTCCAACAATTCCAAGCTGCTTTTCCCATTACAGCCTTCCTGGTGAGCCCTGTAACATCCCTCTTCCTTCGCTGCATGGCCGAGACAATGCAGCATCCTCTGACACTGCTTCCAGCCGGCCCTGGAATGTGTCCCACGGGCCAGTGGTGTCCCTGCAGGTCCATTCTCACCTGTATTTGTGTGTGACTCTGCGCCACAGCAGCGCTGCAAGGGGTGGAAGCTATCTGATCCTGTTTCGCAGCTGAGGCATAGAAAGGATAAGGTCAAAAGGTATCACTGATTTCAGCGCCTCGTAGAAGTGATGAGGGTGTGATGATTTGGGCATATTTGACAATTTAGAGCATGAAACACACCCACTAGCATTGTCCATTGTCAGCCTCTGTCAGTGGGAGAGCTACAGCATCTCAAGTCAAGCAGCAAAAAATAGGAAAATAAATATAGGATCAGGGATCACTAATACTAGATTTGGTTTAAGGAGTTTCTCAGACATGGCATAGGAGTTCTTCGATGATTGTAAGGACAAAACTGGAACTTTTAGAACAATGATCAATTGCTTTAACTTCATGACAAGCTTTTAATTTCCTGATCAACACTTAGTCCATCCTTCAGCTACTGATTTCTGCAGTAGATGAAGCTTCTTTCTCTTCCCCAGTCTTCCCACTTCTACCATATCCACTTTCCCTCCCATCCCATCCCATTCATCCCATTTCCTCTCCCTGGGTTTCTTATGTTGATGCCTTTGCCCAGGCTGCTCCCTTTCTACAGTTCCAGTCTTCCCTCTCCCCAGGTCCTGGCAGATCTCAGTCCTTCACTGTGACCCCACCTCATCTGCGGGGCCATCCCTCCCGTTTCCAGCTGTGCTCCCCAGCCCCCTCTCTGCTTGGTGAGAAAGCTTTCCTTTTCTGCTTCTCCCCATCCCAGCCTGCCCGCTCCGTCTCCCTTGTTGCCTCAGATGGGATCCTGTAGGGAGATGGTGGCAGCAGGCATTACACCAGCCACTCGCTATGACAAAGGCATGTGGGATGAGCCTGTTTGTGGCACGCTGGGCTGGAGTGACCCCCTTTGCTTAGCACAGAGCGATGGCTTCATCATCCCAAAGATGGCAGTGGGCGCAGGGCGGGCAGAGGCAGCTCCTCACTGCCCTTAACACCTAAAATGCCAAATTAAAAACCTTAATAGTTATATTAAACTAGCTAGTGAACTAAAATGGTTACACACGCACAGATACAAGCTGTTTCCTGCTGTACACTGTGAGAACTCAAAGGCTACTTCAATAAGAGTAAACACTGTCAGAAATTTTACAAAATAGTAATAATGTGCTGCAAACTGAGAACTCATCAGAAGTGCAAGGGAAGGTGCAAATATGTAAACTAGAAATGCTAATTTTTAAGATATGTCCATTTGTTGCTTTTTTTTCTAGTTGTTCTCCCAGTCAGAGTCATTTTATCAATGATAGAACAAGAGCAGAATGCAGAAAAATTGTGTAATGTGATAAAACCATCAATACACAAGATTTAGTATTTCCAAATACTTGAAAAATCTACTCAAAATTATGACACAAGTATGAAATAAAGACCATTTTTTATCCTCAGCAGATTGTCATCACCTATTCTTTTAACATCCCTACATTTTGTATTGTGAGTTATTCTCTTCTGAGGAAGGAGTTGTCTCTAAAAAAGGTCATTATTCAAATGATGGGGAATTGTAAGGCGTTAACACATTTCAACTATTTACTGTGTGAACAATAATCAGTGCCTAGAGTAATTAGAAAGCCTCTTTAAACATTTTCAGTACATAAAGCATGCACTGAGTTACTGCATAGGACTAGACCAGAGCCTAATCTGCTCTCTGAAAGAAGCTGTCTCTGGCCTGGGAGGCCAGGAAATGACCAGAAATGAAGATGCACACTTTGATTCTCGAGTGCCCCTCCAGTGACTATCTGATCAGGGATACAGCAGAGCTCCTCAAGTCTTGGTATTCCTTTTCCAGCACAGGATGAGAACAGTTTCAGTGACAGCACCACCACCGCCTTTCCAACTCAGAAGTCATACCTTTTGCTCATAGCAGCACAAGTGTGAGCAATAACATGCCCTCACCTCTTTGGACCATAACATCAAAGACAGGTGAGTCTTATTTGCAAAGGTTAGAACTGCAGTGATACAACCTTTGGTCCTTCACAGGTGCCTTCAGGATAGTGAAAACAGGTCAGTTAATGGTACAAAGTTAATAATCAGAAGTTCAGTTGTGTTCAGCTCTTATGCAGATGCCCTTACCAGGAATAAAGTCATTTATACGCTCCACTGAAAATATAATACGCATCTGACTGAGTATACTCACCTGAGGATTTAACACACTCTACATTCAGTAGTTTAGATGCATTAACATCACACCTTGAATTGAGTTGCTTTGTAGTAATTGACTGTGTCCCATGTTTACATGTCCATGGAATGCTCTGTGTGTGTATCTGTGTGCTCTGTCCCTTCCTCCACTCCTGTTTCTGTTGAAATAAGGTCTTTGGAGTCAGCATCAGAATCCTCTTTCAGTATGTACATTGGCACTACCAGTGACCCTACACAGCCCCACGACTGTACTACAGAAGTACAGCCAATACTGTGATCCTGGTTCATATCAGTAATTTTAGGAAACAGCTCAGAAAGTTCCTCATGTGGTATCCAGCACACATTTTGCATAGAGCATGTCCAAGCCTAAGGGCTGGAATTAAGGCTGAGTTTGGTGTGTGAGATACCACAAGTGCTACAGAATGGCAGGCGGATCACAGACACCCATCCACGCCAGCTCCAAAGCCAGAAGCCCTATTGTCATTATGCTATCACCATCGCTGTAGCTGATTAGTTCTGCTGACAGCAAGACTAATTACCTCACGTGCAGCCCTGTTATCTTCCACCTATACATCCTTAGGGAGTCAAACTAACATTTGTTATCGCTAATAACCTGCAGCCTGTGTCGTAAGGAGGCCCAAGATTAGTCAATGGTAGCCTGGGATTCCTGGCACCATGCTCTTGTGTGAAACAGAGGTAACACCGCCATCTCCCCAGAGCAATCCCTAGTGGTCAGCGGCAATGCTTGCCCTTCATCAGAGTCCACATGCTGTCTTTTGTAGTATTCCCAGTGACATAATTTCAACCTGCTGGACAAAACCAAGTTTCCTGTGTGACTTTTTCTCTGGCAATTCCCTTAGACATGATCAGATTTTTTTCCCCCGATGATCTATTGATCTAATGTACTGCAGTTTCATTGATATTCCCATGTTAATCTGACTCTTGTCTGTCATCACAGAAACTTCTGCTTGCTCATGCAGTGTAAATTAGCTTCAGATCAATTAACCTCTTGACATATGTTGTTTTTTCCAATTTCTCTTCAGACTTGCTAGTTTTCCTTCAGAGCATCAGTGCTCAGCTCCTCTGGTGAGCCCTTCTGCGCATTGCTACACTGTGCTGTTTCGGCTTCGGCTGCTGTGACACAAGGTCACAAAGTCATGTCACAGCACAGCTTTCTGAGGAAGGCAGCAGGGTGCCCTGGTGCATGAAAACCCCCGAACTCTTGGTCCAGAAACTGTGCATTAGCTCAGTGAAAAAAGGGATTAGAGAATGGAAGAGCACAGGAGCGGGGACCCTGAAATGAAGCTTTGGAACTGGCACTCCCATTCAGTGCCTCTGCCTGTATAAGAGGAATTTGCCACAGTACTATCAGGGTTAGGTGTGTACAAGACGCAGTATTCTGAAGTAGTTTACCCTATTCATCTTCATTAGCTCCTTTCCTTTAAATTCCCCCTAATTCAACAAGGGGAGCTACACTCATTACGGTCAAGAAGGCCATTACTTCATGTGAAGAATACACAGATTTCTAATGGTGTGCTCCTGCTTAATTGAATTCAGTGAATGACAACACCATGACATTGCTAAGATTAATGACTCAATAATTTTTGAGACAAGGCAAAACGTGAAGCAAATTGATTGCATTAATTTTTTTTTCCCTTGGAAACAGTGCTGCATACCAGCTCAGCACTGTCCTGGAGAGGATGCTCTGCTGATACAGCGAAGCCCATCTTCCCCTTCTCCATTCAACTCTTGCACTCTGACATCATTTTGAAGTAACTTTTAATGTAATTTCCTACTTGCAGAGATGCAGACTGACAATAATTGAGCTGAGATCTTGACAGACCAAATGATTAATGCAGAGGGCTTTTTGGAGTGGAAATTTCAGTTATTATTAGATTATTCAAGAGAAAGAGAGAAGATGTCAGAGCACAAAATGGAGGGGTACAGTGCCTACACATCTCACTCTTTCAAAAGTACGACTAGATTTTAATTTCTGCCATCTTGTTAGTAACTCTTGTTCATATACTAATCAGTTATTGCATTAATGCAATGTCAGATGTAACATCTTGTTTAAAAATCCATTTGCAGACAATGAGATTGCTGCTTCTTTCCTGTATGTAGCATAAACTGAGAAGGCTTTTCACGTAGTATCTGCAATAGTGCCTATCAGCAGAAGTGTCCCTGAAAAATGTAGAGTAGTGTTTGGTATTGCTTAACATGATCTGCATTTTATTTTGTAAGATAGTGGTAATGAGTCTAGTGAGCAGGCACAGTGGTTTATTTGTCTGCAGAAGACAGTGACAAAGACAACTATTCCAGAGCTAGGATTTTGTAATTAAGGTATAGATCAAAAATGTTAATGAAAGGGTCTTGAAAAAGAGGGAAGACAGAGGTAAGGCATTTTATATGATGCCATGGGGAGTTCAGAAACTAATCACAGATGTTTAGATACAGTTTTCTTAAGTAAGCTGTGTGAAAACTGGGGTATTTGAGCTTGGGATGGGGTAGCAAAACAGTTTTACCTTTGCCCTTTACTCTTCCCTCTGTTGGGCTAATGGGGAGTGATGGGGAGACAGTGGTGGCGACAGCTGTCTCTGACGAAGAAACTCCACATTACACCAGCAAAAGAAGATTCTGGCACCTAACATAAGAAAAAATAAAAACGAAAAATGGCCAAGATCCACAAAGGATTTTTAGCAGTAAATATTATCTAACAGCAGGATTTTTATTACTTTATCTGTTTGTGTTCTATTGCATTGTTGCAAATACTTTTCCCTTAAATTTCATCTAATACCCAGAATCGAGTGACATATGACTCATGTTCCTCAGCCAAAGTTCTGTGACCTAAAGAGCAAAGGTCCTGGTTTGGGTATCCTGCTTCCCAATGCAGTCTTTTCTGGAAGACAAGGCAGGTCAGGATCACAGAAGCTGTGCTGACCCCCTCCAGGAGCTGCTTTCTTGGGGCTTACCAGGGAAGAAGGACCTCTTGGGAAACAGGTACAAAAGAAAACCTACAGGCATGTCTGAAGTAGAGCACACCTGAACTCGTGAGTTCCAGAGAAGGTGATACCAAAGCCATAACTCTTGCCATTTCCCCATTCATTCTCTGGGCTTCTCTGCTTTTTGTCCTAGAGCAGATCCACCTGCTGTGCACTGGTGCAGAACAGGCACCGTTGAACCAGAGCCTGAGAAGATAAGGAAGGGTGGCCACAGTAGAGCTCCCAGTTCCTCTGCCAAGAATTGGAAAGTCCATGGTGCCTGTGAGAACTGCAGAAGAGTTGAAACCCCTGAGAAATGGGACCCTTAAAGAATACCTACGTCCTTCTGACTTGGGGGGCGTCTTACACAAAAGGGCTCTAGACGAAGGCATCTGGGTGTTACTTCAGGAGGAATAATAATGAGAAAAAAATATCTGAATTCAGGCCTTCTGCAATGTGATAGGCCTTTGAAATTTAATGCAAACTAGTTGTTCCTTCAACTTATATTTGGGGCACCTGCAGCCAAGGATTTCATCCTTCTTTGCTGTCTGACAGAAGGAAATTTCATCACTATGATGAGACATCCATATGAATTGCAATTACGGCTCTCCCACAGCACACCTTGTTTTGTAACAGTCAATATTGAAGAGAAAAAAGCATTTTCAGTCTGAAAACAGTTCGTTTTCTACCTCAATGGATAAATGTGATCTCCTTGTTTTTGTGCTGTATTTACCTTGGTGTCCAACTACAAGCCACCTCACCCAGACCTAGGGGCACAAGAGGTGACATGAGCAGGGAAAACTGCTTCTCTCAATAATGTTGCAGCAGCACAGGGAGATTATGATCCTGAAAAGATGAAAGTTCACAGTCACAGAACACTTAATCGTTACAAGTTTCGAAGGAAAAAGGGCAAGGACAATGCTTCCCTGAGCAATATATAAACTCAGGAGGTACAAATACCTTTCAGTATGAGCTGATGATCAGCAGTCAGTGTTTGAGGCTCCACTGCAGAGACAGAACCTGTGAATTCAAGGATTTCTGCAGCAACGCTCTCACACACCTGGAGTAAGGCTCACTGCACACTCCCAGTCACATTTCCATGAATGCCTGCTCCGTCCTTTGGGGTGCTGTCAGCTGCTCAGTCCCAATTTCAGGCATGATAGCCTGTCTTTGAGTAGCGTCAGAGGCTCACAAGTGTGCAGGAATTTTACAAGAATTGAAGTTAAAAGACTGTCCCTGCAAATCGGAGCATGAGTGCCACATTCCAGACATACAAAACCATTTTGAAAAGGATGACTTTTGGGGAGATGATGTCATGAAGACTGTCATGAATTTATCAATATTTGACCAGGAATTCCAGCCATCTGAAGGGACTGTTAGCAAGGGACTATGCTAATGATCTGCCCTGCTCTTAACCAGAGGGAAAAGCACTTAGCTATAGCCCACAGATAGCAGAAATGGCTCTGGAAATGTCCTCCCGTGAGCTGAGGAGCAGCTTTAAGGCATGGGGGAGGCAGGGGACATAGGGAGGGAGCAAAGTCTGGCCAGAGGTTTCTCAGGCAAGTAGGGATATACAAAACCAGTCTTATTACTCCTCCTGCTGCTGGGGAAATAGGCAGGATGAGGACAATGACTGCCCTTGTTAAAAGTTTTGCCCCAACAACAGTCACTGCCTCATATACTCTTACCTTCTCTACCTGGCAGGAGCAGCAGCAGCAACCTGGTTTCCCAGGGTGGTGGCACAGGTAGGGAAGGCAGAAGGAAAACCAGGAAAGACCTGATCTAGTGGTGTATGAATAATTTAGAGATGCTATTCCCTCCTGCCTCCGTCACAGCTGGTTCTATGACTTTCCTGCTCCATCCTCTTCCTTCTTTCCCCTCCGTTGTAGTTAAGAATTTGGTAAGTGCTTGGTTGCCAAAGATAACCATCACTAATACATTCCTCATTAAAGTGGCACAAGTGGGCAGCAATTCATGGAATCCACACATGATATATAGCACTCTGGGCTTTATTGTGAGATGAAAGGCAGGGACCTCATCAGGGTTTCATTTGCCCGCATTAAACAGCAGAAGAAATAATTCCTCAGCAGTGCTGGCACTTCCAGTTTTGGCTTCCTACTAGATTTAGACCAGATGAGACTCAAATAATAAGACATTTGTGGAAAAAATAGTAGTAGTTCCTCCTTATTTTGTAACTGAGAAACCTGCAGAAGATCAGCTCCTAATTAAATAAAATTAAATAACAGTGGTAGCGAAGTGTGCAGGTGAAGGAAATATCCAGATGGATTGCCAGGTTTTGGTTATATGTTGCCACGTGCCTTCACTGACTTCAGCTACTTTAGACAGTCTGTTTCCCTCTGCTCTTCTCCCTGTGCCAGGGTGGCTCAGGTTTCTCCCTAGGGCAGTCTCTCCCTCTTTATGTCCTCCAAAGATGAAGAGACTGAAGGACTTCCACCACAAGAACTGAGGAGTGGGGAGGGCTTACAAAGATAACTGAGCAACCCTTCTCTTTTCAGAGCTGCCAACTCCTTCCCTTCCTTCCCACCTTCTCCACAGAAGCAGCAGCAGGGGACTCTGCCAGGGGCAAAGGCCATGTTTTTGCTGCATGCTCACAGACACCTACCACAGATAAACAGTTCCTGTGATGTACTGGAGCCTGTTTGGGGATTGCATGTGCCTGATTTTATAGTGTCATGGCTCGGGATGATAGACAAGCCAATGCTGGAAGATTGCCATACTCCTGTGGTAAAAAACAACTGCAAATGTATCTTAATCTGCTGCCTAAATTGGGCTGGTCTTTGATTTGTGCCACCACATAAAGCCTCAGTATCAGGAAATCTTAGTGAATCTTGCTATTTCATTTATCCAATGGGGAAAAACTGCTCTTGTAGCATCCCTGGGCTGTAAGCACCATGAAACCAGTAGGAATTTGTGAGGTAAACACTGACTTATTACTTATTATTACCAACTTATTTGAAGTCAGGCATTGATTTTAAAAGGGCCGTTCTTACCCTGATGGCATTAAGTGTGGGTCTAAGCTTACCAGTAAGAAAAAGAAGTGGGTTTCAAAATGGTTTTACCACAATTGCTGGCACTAACTTTCTTCTTTACAGTTCCTGCAGGACTTAGAGTCATGAAGAGCATTTGCACAGCCACAAAAATTCTATTTTTATTTGAGATACTTCATATAAATTTTTCCAAGTTCTTGAAACAATAGGCACAGTATAATTGGCCTTCAAGGAGTCTTTGGATACATTACAACTAACAAATGATGGGAACACTGGTGGTATATGGTGTCTTTCAACCAAGTAAGACTATGTTCTCAAAATGTTGGGCAAGTCCAATACAACTGTACACAGTCATGTATTGCCTGACTACGGAAAAAATGTCTGTCCTGCAACCGTGAGGAAGTGTGCAGAGAAAGGCAGGAGGAGATGCACTTGAGAGCAGTGGGACTGAGCTGTGCCCAGCAGCATTACGAACACACCCAGCAGAATGGGGAGCAGTGGCTCATGCCGAGACACATCTCTCAGCTTTGAAGTGAGCAGCAAAGGGCCAGCTCAGGATACAAGATCAGAAGCACACACTGGAGTGGGTGTTTCCTCACCTGTGCTCTGTGAGGCTGCAGGTGAGGAACAATGTGTTTTGGTGTGCGCAGGTACAGCTCACTCACCATCGCCAACCACAACCTGCTCTGAAGTGGGTGACGGATGCCTCTAAACTGGATGCATGTCTGCACAGAAATTTTGTGATCCTCATACAAGTAAGTTGTAAGGAAACTGAGACATGTCAACTGTAATAATATAACTGGAACTCACCCAGGACACTCAAGGCAACAAACTTTCATTATAGCTATGAAGATTGCCGTGGGACCTAGATGTTTATAGCTTGTTCAAAACACTGCACCTTTGACAGCCAGCTGTCCCCTGACACTATTTTATTGCATTGAGTGATTAAGGGAAAAGAAAAGGCCAATTGTTGACCTACTTTTTGTGGCACCAACACTTGCCGTGTGTCATTTCTGGGACTGAAAATTCCCAAACTCGCCTCATTTTTATAATTTAGCTGTGCTACGATGCATGGTTCAAAACTAGGCTGTGGAAGAGTAAATGACCAACTATGAAATAGAAGGTGCTATGAATAAAATCAAACTGACCCTAGAGAATAATGGTAAATGGCCAGGTAGCACACACAGGAATAATTTTACCACATTGAATTACAGCATATCAAGGGAATTGTCATTGAGTCCAGTTTTATTAATGTAATACATAACTGATTCAGAGGCAGCAAAACGCAAACTCCCTCCTGAATCTGTTTAACCAGTGTGAATTTGTGGGTAGACCAGGCCTCAGTCAGAACAAAAGAGAAAATAATCCCCTTGTAATGCAGCATTTAACACCTAGCAGTCAGGTGATAATTGCTTCGGTCCAAGGGGATTAGCACATTGTAACCTCATTATAATGTAAAATGTAGCTTCCCTATATGGGGTTGTCTACACGGAAAATTTACAGTGGCATAAACAAAGGTATGAATTCATACTGATTTAGTTTTGCTGGAATAATTCCTAGTGTGAATTTATTTCTTTGGAGAGAATTAAGTGTTTTGTTTGTGGTGCCTTTTTTCCCCATCTTCTTTCTTCTTCTGCAGGGCACTCAACCTCAGTTTATATCGTGTGTTTTATAAAAGATCACCCAAAATGGGAGATGCTGGATGCCAGCCAAATCCCCCATTGCTTAAAGACACCAGAGCATTCTTAAATTAAGGAAATATTAGGTTCTGGGGAGTCAGTTTTTATTAACTAGCAAGCTTAATTGTATGGAGCCAAGTAAGAATGTATTTCAGGAATACTTACACATAGAAATACAAAACAAATGTATTAATGCTGAAGCAAAATGATTTCTGTTCTCAGTGACAAGTTTGGCTTAATTGCTGGTGCAGGGTCAAATGCGTGGGATACTTGTGACATGAAGATATATGAAAATAAGCAATTGCAAGTGGTTCAGTGTGGAGTGAAGTCCCACCACAAGACCTGGTGCCTGAACTGGCTGCTGGGGTCCTCTTTGCTGGCCTGGGTTATACAGAGAATGGCTGGAGCCGGCAGAGGGGGGAAATTCTCTGAGAGAGGCATGGTAATAACAGTTTTAGTAAGTTCTATTGCTGAGGAATAGGAATACTAACAAACCCATGCCAGTCTAGCTGTCCTTGTACTTCGGGGCTGCTCTGCTTTATCCTGACTTCTACAGGTCAACAGCTCCATGAAGGACAGCAGATCCTCCTCTTGGAACTGAAATACTAATGCTTTTATGTTTCCTCAGTCAAGTCCTGAGGAGAGTTCCCAGATTATAACTTACTCTTGGATAAAGTCCTGTTATTTATTGCACCAAGTCAGCTCAGTAGCAAATAACAAAACCTCATTTTATCAAGGACCCTGAACCAACATTAAGTAAAGCTCAAGTCTGCTCTGAAATGTCTTTTGTAAAGTTGTTTTTAAAAGTGATCTAAACAAGGGAAAGGGTTAAGAGAGCTTTGGCCCACAGCCAAAACGTGCAGGAATGGGGGAGAGCTGGCTGTGAGGGTCTTCTCCCACATAATGGCAGGCTCAAGAATTTTATCACACACTTCCTTTCATTTCTCCCTAAGGAGCAAGCCCCAATGAGTTCTCACCTGCTGTCATTTTATGCATAGCCAAGGTCACAACAAAGAGCAAAGTATGAAAATCTGATCTGCTTTGCTAACGCAAAATAACTTCTTTCTGCATGTAACCTCAAGCAGGGTTCAGCCACTTAGATATAACAGGCTAAAGATTGCTTTCAGAGGTTTAATTCAATTTTGGAGAGCTTGCTGTGCACTCCCAGAGAATAATGCGGGTTCCTCCCTGCCTTCCCTGAAAGGGATACATGGCAAAGCTCTCCAGGATGAGCTCTTTGATTTCAGATGCACTCTTACACACATCAGTCAGCTCAGTTGCATCCTTCAAATTTGAATCACCTGGGGATTTGCCTGCCTTATAAACAGTGTATGTTGGCACTAAGCAGGCATCTACATATCAGAGAAACCTAAGGAAAATTTTTCTTCCATGTGCTGTATTCTTTCTCTTAGCAAATGGGCATATACACAGGAGCACGTTTTTCTAAATAGGATTTCCATTATAGATAAAATAGTGTGTAATAGTCTGCCCATGTTTTACTCTAAACAAGTACTCTAAGGTTTTTTGTCTCTTTTTATACATGGGTGATCAAAAACATTTGTTAATTGTGCTGTTAATTTCTCTTCACTTGCTGCAGTCAGTGGAGTTATGCACCAAGGAGCATCTGAAAATCGAAGCTAGAGGCCTGTCTTTTCAGCCACTCTGAAGATATTATTTCAAACACCCACCGTACAGTTCTTTGCACCTTCCTCTGAAGAATGTGTCATTGCTAGTACAAAATACTGGCTACACAGTCGAACTTTTCTTTGTGTCGTGTGTTCACCCCCCCACCCTGTCCCCACCTAAGATATACTACTGATGCCCGTGGAAGCTTTTCATTTGGGTTACGTGGGATCATACACAGGATCATCATCGAGTCCTGCATCCCAAGAAGCCAGGGTGACAAGGCAGGGATTGCTTTAAAGATAGAAAAGTGGCAGTATAAATTGATCAAAGTGCACTTCCTTACATTGGAAGTGTAGTTGCAAATATCTTCTGATCTTTCTGTTTAAGATCTTACCAGGTGGCTTTACAGACAAATACCTTCCTTTATAGTAGCACTACTTTCAAGTACTTAGGATTGACAATTTCTTTTCAGAAATGGTTAGGGGGAGTAACAAGCAGCAAAGAATCCGTAAAAAGAAACATATTCAATTTAATTGGAAGTATCTAATGGATACGGCTATCTATAAAAGGGTTTTTTTGCCAAGAAATAAATACTTATCTCCCTACAGCAGTTAACAGTTTGCTAATTCTTTATAGGAGGCATTAATCATTCTGTGCTTGTTCCCCCAAACAACTAGCAGAAATTGTTTCTTTTTAACTGCTCTGCAGCATCTTTACTACATTATTCAACTCAGCTTTAATACTACTACTACTACTACTATTACTACTACTACTACTACAACTACTGATAATATTTAGCACATACATAGCATTTTACATCTTCATATTGGCCTACAGCATTAATTAATGCATCCCAAAATATCCTGCACTTGAATTAAATAGGTGCACTACTGCAGGTAAATATTTATTTCCTTAGCATATTTTGTGGTATAAGTGAAGATTACACAAATATAACAGAGATGACCTTCCTGTTCTATATCTAGTGCCAGACTCAGGTCCTAGGATTTCTCCCTATTCTCTTTACCTTCACTGTTGTTTGACCTTACTTTCCTGTCTCATAGATGTGTTGAAGAAAAGAGCTTTTTTGAAATAAAGTATGTGCAGCGCTCTTGTAGGAAACTATAAACTGGAGGCATTCTCCAGCTTGGAAAAGGAGATAGTTATTTTTACTTTTAAATTCCTTCAAGGGAGAGGCATTTAAATATGAGTGTGACAAGAGCCATAAAAGTACATAGAATGGGAGAGAGTGACAGACAGAAAGAAGTGATTAATGCAGCTTGGCTACACTACTGGCTAGAAGATGAAACTGAACCAGGAAACATGAGATTTTGGAGAAAGATTTCTTTCCAGCTATGGTTACTTTCTAGTTAAAGATACCAGTGACTCTATTGACACTGATTTCAAATATCTCTGACAACAGCCATCACCACTAGCTAAGAATGACTCCTCTCAAGCAAATGACTGGAGATAACCAGTACCAATTGCTCTTCCCAAGCTGGCTGGTGTGCTCAAATCACTCCCAGGCTCCTCTCAGGGCTTGATGGAAGTGGGCTGTCTCCAGGGCAGCCTGTCAGCAATCAGCTGAGTGGTGATGTCTCACTAGTGCACCAGCTGGGAAAGAGCCAGTCCTTGGCAGGAGTCCCTGCACTGTGCCACAGCCAGGACCACAGGGCACTGTGTCCTCTGCCCCCTTGCTCTGCCAAGCTGCTGAAAGCAGAGCTGCCAAGCCAGGCCCCTGCACAGCTATGGGCAGCAACATATCCAAGTCCAGTGCCAGCAGCACTGGAAAATCTGCAGGACACACGGACACATGCAAGTACCATCAGAGAAAGGTAATTTCTTCACTCTTGATTTAATTCTGGAGCAGATGCACTGGCCACTACCAGTCCTCATGATGTAGACCAAATGATTCTGAAATTACCAGCAGAATAGTGGGCATGAAGAGGATGTCTCAAAACTGGTTTTGCTTTTAGTTGTTTAAAGAAGACAGAAATGTCTAGAAAATTCAGGCAACAAAATTAGTTGTGTTTCTAGGAAGGTTATATATTTTTATGGGGCTTTTTTTGGAAGGGGGAATAGCTGTGAGACTGTGAATATAACCAGTAGGTATATCAAAATGCAGCCTAAAGAATCCTGAAACGTTTTCCATAGTGAGGACATTTCTCCTTAGGAGCTGTTTGTGACTCACTGTTCCTGTCAGGCAGGCTAATGTGCCTCTAAATTTCACCTGACAGAAAATGTATCACGGTGTTAGTGACATTAGGGAATGATGAACACTGTCCCACAGTGGTACTGTTGGACACCTCAAGTTGTTCTCAGCAAGGACAAGTGGAAAAAGGAGCCCACCTCAGTTCCAGCAAGATAAAGGGTCATGGCCAGCTTGAGGACGCAGTAAGGCAAGTTCAGCCACTTGTAAAAGTCATCATCAATCTCTCCAAAATGAGCCTCCCAGGTTCTTGGAGGGAGGGCATGCTGAGGTGGAATCTGTGTGACCTGCTTTTATGCAGAAAACTGACTTAGAAAGAGTGTTTGGCCTCTGAACAACTTGTTCTGTTTTGAAATGGCCTTCCACTGGTCCATCACACGTGGCAGGTGCAGCCTGTGCAGCCGCAGGGACCTTGCTCTTCCCCGTGAAAGGCTGGGACACACCGAACTGTGTCACACTCAGTGTGGGCCCGTGTGCCACCAAGCTGCTCATGCCTCTGCTGACCGGGGGAGCTCCCAACAGCTTCTCCTGCTTTCGGGATCCAGCCTTGCAGCTGTCTGCTTTGTGGATATGCCAATCTACATGGTTTAGCTGGAGATATCCCGGTGTGTATATAAACCATTTGAGCCTCATAGTGAGAATAACAGGGCTTTTGCCTTAACCATCATTTCTTTAGCTTTTCTATTGAAAGAGGAAAGTTCAGATCCCACACACATTGCAGCTGAAATTAGGATCACACACACCCCACCCAGAAGTTGTCTTTATCTTTCTGGAAATGGGGTTTCCAAGCCAGAGCATTTTTATTGTTGTTCAAAATGATGCCATCTACTGTACGAATGGGCTTTGGGGTGCACTGCACCAGTTACTGAGGAGCTGGAGTCTTGGATTTGGAATGAAATAGGGTGCAAAGAGGACAGCATTCCAGCTGTTGTCTTCTCTGGCTGTTGTTATGGTGCATTTTGTTTGAGCTAAGAGTGATGGTGCTAGCTTCCACTGTGAGATTTCAACTCCCCTTCACAGTTTGATTTATTTCTCTGGTTTTTTAAAAGATCCTTTTTTTTCTTAAAGTCTGAAGAGTGAAAAAATATACTAAAGCAATTATAATCAGCTCTCAATTGTCTATCTATATGTCTTTATCTATTCACCAATGCCTTTTTTGCATAGCTCTTGAAGAAATGTATGGTGGATGCAGGGCAATGAACAAATACCTCCAGCCAGACTCTCATTAAAAAAGTCACATGTAAGCAAACTGGTTTCGATCTAATGTCAAAGGTCTTGATCAAACAGAGCAGATAGTTTGGGCAACCTGTCTGCGCTGCTCTGCTTCTTCTTCATCCCTCCTGACACAGCACAGATGTTCAGCAGCTCAGCAGCACAAACAGCTGCCTGTAGGGCACCTCTGCAGTGGCTCTGGTGGGTAACCCCCAGCTCCAGTCAGATTTGTGGTGTGTCTATTCCATGAATAATCTGCAAAGTCTTTGAAATCTCTGGCTTTCTGGATTCCTTCAGCATCCCTTCCTTCACACTATAAACAAAGACAAACACTGTAATGAAGATTTACTGAAACAATGGTATCCATCTGCTGCTACAACTCCACAAACCCACATTTGTAGGTTGAGATTAAGCAGTTAGCCAGACAAGATAACCACTGGATCAACAAACACAGCAAACGTAGCATTAAAGAAAACCACTGTGCAGTGGCAGTTAATGTGAAATGGGCTTATTTCTCAAAATCCCTGAAGTTCTCCCAGGAAGACTAAGCAGTTTTTCTGCCTAGATGCATTCCTCCTGATCCTTTCTCCGCCTTTCTCCCCCTCCCAAACAATCAGACAGCCTTCAAAATCCACAAAACCAGACAAAAGATTGCATTCTTTTCAAACTCAGTTTTTGATTTGGGTTTGTTTGTCTGTTTGTTTGTTTTCCTGTGAAAATCAGAAATGTGTTTGTAGAAAAAAAAAAAAAAGGCTGAAAAATACCCCTCAACTGTTCAGGTAACTTTTTGTTTCCATAGCTATACTCTCATTAAATTATCAGCTGTCACAAGACGGTGGATGAAAGATAAAAGCTGGAAATGGTGAGATGTCACACTAATTCACAGCTGGCAGAGAGCAGCTGGACAATGTGGCTACAAGTAATTCCTTCGAGTAGCCCCATCCTGAGGAGGTTTTGCTTGCCATTCCCAGTGCTGTGTTACACTCTGGGAATCTGTACCTTGGAAGCAACGGAAAGGAACTGCTGCAACCTCTGTCAGACCACATGGCTCAAACTCATTTCTCACCAATTTCAGCGAGGACAACTACAGAGCAAGAAGATAAACTTTGTCTTCTCACAGATTACTGCATGCATGGTGAGACAGGTTTAGAGACACACTCATCTGTCCAGAAAGGATGGGGAGGATGGAGCTTGCTTATCTGTCACCCATGATGTTTTTGTCCTGCTGCTAGAGGACTACACTTCTTACGCAGCATAACATGACGACTAACAAGCATTTAAAGCCTTGAGGGGAAAAAATAAATGCATTTGGTGCTTGGAGAAGGTTTTAGCTCACTGCTAGTGAGGCCCTGAGGAAAGGATGCCTATTTTTGTATCCGTGTGTCAGGCAGGAGACTAAGCCACCACTCCAAGGCAGGCATGCCACCAAGGCCACTGCCTTCCCATCTGTATGTGGCACTCTCCCCCCACTTACAGCCATGGTGCTCACTGTTACCTGTAACTGTGGGGTTCCTCTCTTCCTGCCAGGACAACTGCGTGTGGCTGCTGAGCACTGCTCATCGCCACCAGTTTAAAGCCCATGTTTGCATAAAGCTTTCACTGCGACCACGGAACAGAAAGGAACAGGACTATAGAGGAGTCAGAGATGAGCCACTTCACAGCTTCCTTGGCAGGTGTTGACTTGGGTAGATTTAGGTTACCATGTATTACTCTTCTTTAGAGCCCCTGTCTCACAAATTTGCACTTTGTTTTTTCCTGGGACATTGTTTTAACGCTCCCTGGTATCCCACTGCCTTCCACTCCACATATCCTTTACAACAGAGCCATGGGATGGAGTCCTTCATTGCAAGATTTGCCTTCTGGCCACCAAAGTGTTAAACCTCTAATGTGCTCACAGACAGGGTGTGCCTTTCCATCCTTTCCATCCTTGAGGGCAGGCTCGTATTAAGGTGCAGAAGCCTCTCCCTTGGGTCACTCCAGAGGCCATTAAAGTCAGTGGTAGGGCATGTTGTAGGCAGCGACAGGATCAGGTGGGCAACAGCTTCATAATTGAAAGGAGTTAAAAAATTCAGGGTCAATTGAGCGGATGTGGCAACCCATTAGAAGACAACCGATTTTTGTGATGTTGCCAGCCCCAACCTTCAGAAAGCCCCCCTAATTCCCAATGTGCCAATGAGGACGAGGTGTGTTTGGCACTCCTGAAGTGAGTCCCAGGAACACTGTAATGGCAAGCACCCAAGGGCATTTCAATTTTGGAGTTTGTGGAATTCAGAGGTCAAACTCATTCCCAAAATTTTGTCTCCAAAATGTTGGTGGAAATGCTCTGCCACATACAAGTCAGATCTTTTTGTTGGAAACCATTGTGGTCACCCCTGCTGCTTTACTGAGCACATACTGTTACTATTTTAAGAGAGTCTCCTTAAGTTTTTCCCCTAGTCTAAGAATAGGAGAGTTTTGGGGAAATAGCTTTATTGCGGAGTGGTCTCGATGCAAAAATGTAACTGTCCCTGCTCAAGACAGAGGGCTTCCGAATTTGTTAAAAAATATATGCATTTGACAATTTTACTGTAACTCATTATGAGTGTGAAGTAAAATAGGGGATTTTTGTGGTTTGACTTGTATTTCTGCACTTATATATGGTAATCAAATGTAAAAAAAGCCAATTAAAAACAAACTTTGGCAAGAGATTAGTCAAAATGTGTGGACTTGAATTTTTCAGGGGTTTGAGGAGGCATTCCTCTGACATTTGCTTTTTAAAAAAAATGCCTTAAAATATGACACTTCAAAAGCAGCTGCTTTGTGTGTTCTCAAAGTGGTTTCCATATGCAGAGTTCATGTCAGATGTACAAATATGTATGTGCCCACATGACCATAACCATTGTTAATAGGCTAAATAATTATTTGCACAGTGACTTCCCAAGACTGGCGGATCTCTGTTAGTGCTCATTTTATAAGAAACAAGTACTGAAAACAAACTATACCGGTAATAAATGCCCCTACTCCTTTCAGAGTCCTAGGGGATGAGCTACTCTTGGTGCCATGAAAAACGAACAAGAGACCTTATACAGCTGTCAGGATTTCCTTACCTATTTCTGTGAATGTGATTGTGCCTTGACCTGGTCACATAACTTTTTTGTATCTCATCTTCCTCATTTGCAGAGTGGGTATAATTGTCTCTCTGAGTGCTGTCCAATATAACAAAGCAAAGTGCACCAGGAGCACAGGAAATCATTCCGGGAAAGGGTTGTTCATTGTTATACATAAAAATTGCCTGATTAGCTAGTGCTGCTGTGAGAGATAGGAAGGTGAAGTGCTCAGATGGAGTGAAAACTCATCAAGGTTTTTTTGTTATTGCAAAACATTGTTTAAAATAACCTGAAGGTTCAGATGTGTTATTGCAGGAATGGGCTGTGCTCAGCCTGCTGGTGCTTTGTTCCTGTCTTTTGGGCCTCTGCTCTCTTGCTCGGTAGAGCCCCAGCTATGATCCATTCCCCCTCCTGCCAGAAGGCTCTTTCCTGAGACAGTCCCACACCTGCCTTGGGGACTGCTCAGCTGCTGGGCCATAACTGTTCCTCCTGCTAGAAGAAAATGCAGCCTTTGAGACCAAAACCATCTGCTCTGAGCAAACCCCTGCAGGAAAGCCAGGCAAGCGTGAGGTCTCATGGGGACTAGGAGCGTTAGTGCAATATACAATCATCACTCGAGACAATTAAGAAATCTGCTCACAGGAGAAGGGATGCTAAACACAGTGTTGTGTGCTACCTAGTGTTTATCCTAGAGATTTTGAATTTAAAAGATAAATAAACAAGCAGCCTTTGAGCATCAGTCAGGAAGAAGGTACAGAACAGTGTCCAGTCAGGACAGAGGTCTGGTTTTGTCAGGGATGAGGAGACCTGCCTCGCTTGTGCCAATGCATTTATGTGCTTTGCCAGCCAGATCCCTTTGCTAGCCTGCAGCTCCCTTCCCCTGCTTACTAGCCTATCCAAATGTGGAGTACCCTCAGCTGATCTCCTTTAATCCCCAACTTTCCCCCTGCTCTGAACCCCACACCTGAGCTGTATGCTTTCAAGTTTGCAGTGCTTTCTGGCTCCTGACGCAGCGGTGCCTGGGTGCAGTGGTGAGCAGCTGTGCTGGGTGCAGGTGTCAGGGTGCCCTCCTCCTGCCCAGGAGCTCATGTGGGAAAGCAGAGGGTGAGCTGGGTCCCCCTACAAAAAATGAGGAGAGAGGCAGCCAAGATTTCCCTCTGGAGACTTGGGGAATGTGTGTCTGTGGAGAGGGTTTGTCCCTTTTCTGCTGGTCATGGTCAGATGTGTGACTTTGTGTTCTAGATTGTATAGATGTTTGTATAACTCTGAGTTCTACATCTGCACGACCCAAAATTGTTAAGTATAATCTGTTCAGCAGGCCCCAAATTCTCAAGTCACACGTGTTGTGATGCTGTTTCTCCCAAGGTGGCGGAGGCCATGCCAACACCAGGAGGTGGTAGGGTGGTAGTCCTGTCCTCCATCCTCACTTCTGCATTGTGTTCAGGACAAGCTGGGGTCTGGTGGCACAGACACAGCTTCAGGGGACCAGCAGCAGCTGGCAGGGAAAGACGTATGTCCTGTCATGCAGACCTGTCAGTAAGGTGTTCCTAGTCTGGACTGGTCTGCAACTGATGGTGAAGAAATCAACATTTGTGCATTTTGGGAAAAAATTAGCAAATAACTAGACATCTGCCCAAGGATCGTGCCCACCAAATTTGTAGCGAATATCAATATTGATACAAAAATCAAATATCAGATTTAATAAGCACAGTAGAACCTTCCAATCACTAACTGCAGGCCAGTAACCACATGCATCTCCAGAAATTTGGGTGGAAAGGAGAATAGGGGGAAGAAGAAAGAAAAACATTCTTTGTAAAATAAAACTCCGACATTCCTGCAATTACAAGAGGCATACAACCTGAATATCCAATCACAGACATTAACACCCAGATGAACACACTTATAAAGAAAATAATAAGCAAAAAAGATGTAATTGCCTCCAAGCACACTTGGCACATCCTTGCATTAAAGCGCAGAGGATGTGATGGAGAATTTTTGTGGCAATGCTTGCAAGGCATGGATCAGAGTACAGCAGGGAGGATTTTTCCATTGCATTCTTTGCCACTCTGCTGTTGAGCACCAAAGAGGCATATTTTTTCTTAAATGTGTTCTTGGTTTGTTGGTTTTGGTGATGGTAGTGCTGCAGGAGCAGTGCCTTTTCCAGATGGCATTCTGAAGGCTCCTTCTCTCCTGGCTGAGCCATCAAAGGTCCCTCAGGAGACTGGAATTGTCACAACCAACTGGAGGGAGCATTCATCTTGCCCAGATACCCATTTCTGGCAGTTGCCTCCATGGGCTGCTTAGGAGGGATACAGCAGTAATCTGCATCTGCCAACTGCCCTGCTTCATATTTTCTCTTAATTTCTCTTTGAAAATTTCCATGGAAGGAGGCTTCCTGTCTTCTTCAGATTTGTCTGTATCTTTATAACATTTACTTTTATCTTTTGGCAAAGAATTTCACAGGCCATGAGTCTATTCTTTGGGAAAGCACTTTCCTTTTTTCTTTGTACTCGTCAGTTCATCACTCATGTGAGACCAGATGCTGAACCAGGGGAAAGCAGTTTAAAGCTTGTCCAAACTAAAACCTTCTTTTAAAACTCACCCTTTCAGGTCTTGTCAGCAGCTCCAGGCATCACCAGAGCATATTGAAAAGCAATTTGTGACATCTGCGTTCTGCAATTTAAGGCTGGGTCTTGCCACAAACTGCTTAAACTGGAAGAGCATTAAAAGGTTAAAAGGACAGCTTGCACAGAGCAAGCCTTCCCCAGGGATCCAATATTAGTTGGTCTCATGGTCCTGGAGGTAGAGAGAGGTTAAGAAACAATTGCACACATACCACCGAGCATGGCTGAGAAAGTCACTCTCCCACTGCGATTCTAACTGGGTAAGGAAGAAGCTGAATCTCGAGAAAGGGCAGCACTTCACCTTAGCTGAGCATTTTCACCTTTCCTGAGCAACTTAACTGACTTCCTGTGTAAATGAGCACATGTTGAGGACAGTGCAAGCTCATGGAGGGGGGAACCGATAGCCAAGCACAGAGAGCCCCTATCTCTTCTCTGCAGAAAAGCATTCAGGATTTGGTCCCAACAGCCATGTAGAAAATAAGAATGAGGAGGCCCAGCACATGAGAAATGGTGGGGAGGAGCTCTCTTTCTATTCCCCTTCCTTCCTTTTGCACCAGGTGTTCTTCCCTTGATCCCCACATGCAGCCCTTTCGATGCGTGGCTAGGACTACACCTCCCATGCCCAGCCCTGTTCTCCTGAGAGACACATCCTGCACGGAGCTCGGTGTCTCTCCCCAAGACCCCCATCCTGGCCTACGCAGGTTCTCCATCCCATCCCTCCCACCCGCCCTGGCACCAACTTGATCCCTGCCAACCTACAGTCTCTGCAGCATTCCCTCCTGGCTATGGAGTGGGGCACAGAAGGAAAGCCAGGACCCTTTCCCTGCTGTGATATGTCTCGCAGGGAGAAGGAAGTGCCACCTGATAGTGGGGTGTGATGGGAAACTTCATGGCTTTGATTTCCTACATGGGGGCAAGGGAAATCAGGCACAGATGATTTTATTCTTTTCCTCTTTCCTGTCATAGCGCCACTGATGAGCAGTTTAACTAAAGTGAGTTTAAGTGGATTTTACAGATTAGGTTACCATCTCAATGTATAGCATTTAACAAAACTGCTAGTTTAAATTCTATTGCTATGATTCTGAACCAAAATGTTCTACATTGTTTGAAATCAAACTCAGCTCTTTTCTCTGGCATACAGGAACTAGAAAAGAAGGCAAGAAAACAACTCTGCCTTAACTGTCCAAGCTAAAAAAAGCCCTTTCAACACTCATAAAATAAAATACAGAAATTAAATCATTCAGAAGAAAAAAGATTTGATTTTAAAAGCTTGTCTGTGACAGTTTAATCCCTACCGTGTTCCATGCAACTATGTTACATACACAGGTTGCATATAACCACATGGCAACAAACAGAAAACATACTAAAGGAGACCTGGCATGGGCTTGGAGTTTTCCTTCTGGGGGTGAATTTTTATTCCTCCTGCAAAGCCTGATTTCATGCCATGTGTGTTAAAATCATCACTTGCTTACTAGCAGGTACAGTTTAGAGATAAAACAGAGGAGCACAGGGTAATGTTAATAAAAGAAACATCGCTTGTTCACCAACTGCCCGCAGAGACCAGCGAGAAGATCCCTGCTCAAGAGCCAGCATGGCGTGCAGCACTGCTTCAGATTTCTGTCTTTCCCAATATAATTTGTTCCACATGCTGTTTACCCACTGATTCTTCCAAACCACGTCTTGGCTAGAAGGCAGGTGATGACAGGTCATGGAAAAAACAGAAGAATTTTGCAGCTTGTCTTGGCTGTACTGAATATGCCCTGGTGCTTGGAACAAGTCAAACGCTTTGTGCCATTAACAAACTGTGGCAAGTCCAGTGAGCCTTTCTTCCCTGGCAGGGGCTGAAAAGATGCACCAGTGCTATAAAGGACAGGGAGTTATGGGATGACTTCAGTGTGTTGACACAGCAGAGAAAATAAGGTATGGGCTGGTTTGTATGAGCAGATGGACGAGTGTACTTTGCTCTGGATGAGTGGCAGGGGACAGGGAGACTGTTCTTCACAAGTGGTATGTGTCATGCCTTCCTTCACTGCCTACCTGGGAGCTGCCCTTGAAGCAACAATCATCCACAAATTCCTTGTCCTACAAGCCACTGGGTTGTCACTAGCTAAAGATACACTGGGAAGCAGCTTGTGCAGTTGACAAGTATGGCAAGGTTTACCCATTTCATTGTGTCAAAGCTTCGCAATCAGTAAAAGTCATACCACTATGAAGATGCATGAATTATAGCTCACGCTGCACAAACCTAATCTTCAATAAGTAGACATAAGGAAAACTTCCTCTTGTGCAAGTTGTCCTTACCCTGGAACATGCAAAGGGATGAAACCATAAACCTCTGGCTCCACTGGCTCCCTTGGAGAGTGAAAGAGCTCTGTGGTTCCTTTGTAATATCTTCTCTGCTTTCTGGGTACCACTGAAGGAAAGCCCAACACTTCACATCTGTGATCTGAGCAGGGGAAGTGAAAGGCTAAGAAAAGGGGGAGAAATGTGACAGCTGGAGGCTCTGTTGTTCCAATGCCCATGTCTTGTCCTGGCAGGCACGAATCTGGAAAGTGCAGTACAAGCAACAGGACTGATCCTGAGCATGGGCCTGATGGCAGCTGAATAAATGTGCACAGATTTGTGTCAGTATATTATTTTTGCTTCTGGACCTCACTGAATTTATTTGACCTGGAAGTCACTGATCATCTTCCCAGCTGGGAAGAGAACAGCAGCACGTGGTGTGACCTGTATAAAAATCTAAGATACAATGGCCAAGAGAAAGAGAGGAATCTGTGGAGGTATATTTATGTGTCTGTGTCAAAAGATCAAGTCTACAAAATCACTGGATTGTTACACCAGTATGATATGTCTCTGTAGCTAAAGATGAATAGAGACAGAGGTGGGGAAATGCCTGTTGTGCCATGCAGTACATCTAATTAATCTCTATGACAATGTATGCCCATTTTCTGCAACAGTTTTTGGTTAGTTTTTCAATGTCCCATGAAATGAAACCTCCCATGAAAAGTTGCTTCCCAGACCACATTGAAAATGTTCATGGTGTATATATTTTTTAAAAATTTCAGTCAATATTTTAAACTTACTAATTTCACTTCAATACTAATACATGCATCATTCTGAATCTCACTTAATCCCCAAATCCCTCAAAAATCTACAGATAACCAGACCTTCATCAATATGGTTCTCTCAATTAGTCTTTTCAGTGGTAGAATTATTTTGTCTTGCCTGAATTCTACCACTTTTTTCCTGGTAATACAATGCAAAGTTCCTTAAACCCCAGCCATCAGCTGCTCTGTGATTTTGTTTCCCCTGGTAAGTCAGTGCCTGATTGCCTCTTGCCTGGCTAAAGAGTCTAGAATATCTTAGATTTCATTGGAGTTAATCAGGATCTAATTCTAGGGAAAATTAAAGTAATCCAGCACTAAAAAGATGTTAGAATATGGCCATTTATTGATATGGATATTCCAGTCAGATACATACTCTTGCCCAGCTATTTGACATGCATGTTTTCCTCCTGACCCAAAGGTGTGAGTGTACTGGAGGCTGCCTAAAGGAGTGAGCTATCCCAATGCCACATGTTTTTTTCACCTGTTGCACAGCCCTAATTTCCAGTTTTCCTCTTTCAGTTTATTTCCCCCATAAGACTTACCAGTGCACTGAAATCCAGATGCAGTCAATCGAAATCCAGCTGTGCCACTTTTTAGGAATAATTAATTAAAAAATTGTTTCTAGCTGAAAACCTGCTAAAATTTCTGCCTTCTTCAAGATTGTCTCCTTATCAGGTTGTGATTGGCAGTTTGGAGCTGGCATATCAATATTTCCTTGCACGTGCCAGCATTAAAGGGAAAGTACTTGCTCCTGTCTCCAAATAAGAGATGTTTTCCATATGTGCACCCTCCTCTCTGTCCTGCCTAATGACTATACATTCAGATACTGTGCAGGAAAGGCTGCAACATTTTGTAGCATATGTCTGTGCAAGCGAGAAGCATGTCTCACACCTGCTTCTAGGCTTTGGGATATTGTTTCTCGTAACTCTCTGACTGCCTGGCTGGTTTGTGGTGCTGCAGGTTTCAAATGGAGAAGCAGGGCAGGCCTTCCCTTGATCAGGGTGGCAACATACGTCAAAGCCTGTGCTCCCTTCTGTGACACTGTGCTCATGGAGAGAGGGTGCCCTGCAAGAGATAATGGCCAGCTCCCTTCAGAACAAAGCTGCCAAACCACTTCCAGAGGAGCCTCGCAATTATTCACATGGAAAGAAATCTTATGACTTCTTTCCTCATTCAAAATTCAGAGAGCTGGTCTGAAATAGAGACCGTTTTCCTTTAAATAACATAAGCATTGCTGGAGCAGGATTACATCTGTCACAGATAAAAATGCTCTATTTATGCCTTATTGTAATCCATTCACTGGTTTATGGTCCTTGTGTCCTTCAGGGAGTGTTGGAAACCCACGCGGCGCTCCCAAGTGCTACATTTTGCATTCGTATCTCCAATTCTGTTGACAGATGTGTACAATCGCACTCAGCAGTCAGACAACTCCCTCTTGACTCTGTATCGGAGGAAGACCAAGAGGGCAAATTATTTCAGATGAGGTCAGCATTAACTTAAGCTCAAAATAACTCCTTCCAGATACACCTGTTCCAGACAGAAGCATGCGAATAGGAGGTGATCTTTGGTGAATTCCAGCCACTTCCCTATTTCACATTCCATTTGGGGGCTCTGCCATCACAGATGTAGACAGCACACATGTACTCAATTAAGCCAAAAGATCTGCAATCAACCTGATAACTGAAAAAGAAATTACCCCCACTCTGCGAGTGGAATGTAATGGGTTAGTAAACACACATTTCTCATTTTTTGTATAAGCACTGAATATGTAAATACTGCATGTTTCTGGATGCTTCAGGGAAAAGATAATAAATTTACTGGGGACAATCCATTAAAAAAAGAGGTTGATTAATGCATTAATGTCAAATTAAACAAAGGTTTCTGAGAAGATACCATTTAAACACCACTTTGCAGTTTCCCTTAGTTTCAGTTGCTGAGAGTATCAGCTTCCTTGTTCTTAGCCTTTCTACATCAAAACATAGCTTCTTCTCTCGTTCCTTATAATAGGCCATTCCTAATAAAGCTGAGTAGTTCCAAAGAAATGCAATGAATCACTGATCCTCATTCTTTGTTGCCTTCTGATCAGAGATCGACTCATCCTCCAGGGAAGGGACCTATTTTTTTGACTGTGTTCCACCAACCTCAGGTTGAAGGGATCCTGGTCTCACTGTATTCTGCTGAAAAACAGGGAATATCTGGAAACAGAATCATGTTTTTGTCAGTCTCAGTTATCAATATTGGTGTGTACTGGCTAGTTTCTCCGAAGTCCTTCACTGCATCTCAGATACAGTCACCTGGGGTTTAAGGAGAGATTCTCAGATGGGTTTGGGAAGTGAAAACAGGACTTTGCTCTTGAAACCATCATTGTTCTTGATATAATCCTTAGTGGCGTAAATCTGTTCTCTTTCACATCCACTTAAACTAGAGTTTAAACTCCCAAGAACTGGGAGATTTTCCCTGAATAAACAAAAGCTTCATATAGCTAGAGGCCAAAGCTGAGGGGAGGTACCATCATATTAACCTCAGGCAGCTTTGATATTTTTGTCGGCTGTCCTCAAAAAATAATGATATTTGCAGGCCTGACTTAAAATACAAAGAGCCGTAGCTCTCTCACAGCAGGTGAGCAATCTGTGCATTTGGACATAAATGCTGATAACAAGGCCTCCTTCTAATTAGGAAGCAATAAAACAAACTACATCAGCAAAAATTCCTGCGAGCATATTCCTTAAGGCTTCTTTGTGCCATCATAAAGCACAAACATCTTAACCATGCAATACCCCCAGATTCAGCAGCTGCTCAAGGGTACACTTAAGCACTGCTTCTTCGTGAAACTGCACTGAAAAATTGCCTGGTGCTGCTGTAGCTAAGCCTGGGGATCAGGGCTGGAGGGACAGCTTTACACAGGAGAGACACAGGCAGACACAGACACAGAACTGCAATCTCTCTGTGCGAGGGGAGTTTGCTAAGGTAAGCTGAAACCTCTGCATACACATTTTAATTTTCAGCAAGCTGTTTGAATGGAATATACTTGAAAAACAAACGTGTTTTGAGAGCAGTAACAACAAATATAAAATGTGGATTACATGAGGGTCTGAGACTACACCCCCAGAAGCATCCTGCCATTGGTTCCCTCTGTCAGAACTTGGAGGGACGGCTTCTAATGCTGCAGAAAGACAGGAGTGCTCCTAGAGACATACAGAAGACAAATTGAGCAGTTCATTTTTCGCCCATGTCTACACAGTTCCCCAGCACAGACAATCACATTGTTTGACAGTGTCAGCCATTTCTTACATGTCAGAATGGCCTGGCCCCGAGTGAGCCTCCCTGGCGATGGGGCATCCTGTGGGCCTGTGATCTCCATCTTCTCCAAGGTCCGACCCACAAGCTGTTGGCAGCATGTCTGTGCACTGCACACGCAATGCAATTTAACATTGCTCTGCAGCACTGAGGAAAGAGTGAAGGGAATTGAGGAAGAATTAAGACCATGAATTACTGGACTTGTGATGAAACCATCAATGACTGTATTTGAGGCTCGTTTCTGGCTTCTGAAGGTCACTTGCGAATGACATTGAGGACTCTTGGAAGAATTACTAAGAAAAAGTTTCTTGAGACAATCTGAGGTTCAGGGAATAAAACACATTATCGAACAAAGGTAAAAAAATAAGACCAAGGAGAAGAGCTCATAAGATGGCACAAAACTTGATGTCAGTGCTGTTAACACTGGAAAATATTTTTTTTGCTTGTTTGTTTGTGGGTTTTTTAAAATAATGTGCAGTCATGGCTACTTTTTTCATATTGTTGGAAGGAGTGATTTCACTGCTTGCCTGGATGCAAAAGGCACTGTTAGAAGATGAGCAGCCCTTTCTGGGGCCAAGGGCACCTGGCAGGAGTAGGGTGGGAACAGGAGAGAGGCCACAGCACAGCAATCTCACAAAACAATCTCCCACTCCCTTGATGCAGTTGACCTAGAGACTTCCAGAGCAGAGATTTAGTGGTGACCTAGGAAGAAGCATTTATCCTGGCAAAGGGTAGCAGCACTGCCTCTGGGAGGCTGGACTTCAGTAGCAGGGAATGAAGTTCACCAAAATTGTTTTTAAACAGCCACTTTGGCCGCGATCCTGACAGACATTTCTGTCAAATCAGCCTGAATCATCTCCAGCACAGCTCTGTCTAGGCAAGAGACATAAGATTTATAACAATCTCTTGGAACGGTTTTGTAAATTCTTTGTAAATTACTTCTTTGATTTGCATAGAACCTTCTTCAGTGGAGATTCTGAGCATCACTGAAGTGATGTAGCTGTCTGTGGACTGGGAAAATATGAGCTAATCTTTCTGGTGGCAAAGGCCTTTCCTTCAGTTCGCAGTAGGAATGGCCCCATCAGTTACAGTTACGATTCATGGTTATGTTGAAAGTTGATAGCTCAGCACGTCTGTGTCTATGCCAAAAGCCTGCACAGGATGCCTGGACATAGCCCAGGTGAGGCAAGGAAAACTACTGTTTGTCTGGCTAAGAGATGCAGTCAAGTCCTCAGAATCAGTGGCAAACCAGATGGCACAATAAGGACAAATACTCCTATTTAGGTATGTATGAGGCTCAGACACCTGTGCCCTGTTCAAAACACTGTCCCACAATATTAAAGAGGGATGGATTGAGTGGGAACTGTTCCATATCAGCAAGATCTGCCCTTATGCAGTCAGTGTGGCCATGTTATTTTTCCCAAAGTTACAGGTTCATAAATTTTAGCAGTGAAGCAGAAAACATGGGATTTTCTGCAAGGAGTTTGCCCTCCTGGAGAAAGACCCAGGGGTAAGTGCGGAGCCCTTAGATGTTTCAGATTTTTCAGTGATGGGGCTGAAGTTCTTTTCAAACTTAGTAACATAGAGACCGTCGTAGGTGTTACACAGCTGGTAAGATTTATTTAAATGGTTCCTGAGAAGTTCTGAAAGCTAATGAAATGTTAATAATGTGAAAACGGAGAAAGAAATAGGTTGTGTTAAGTGGTGGAAGGCTGAGAAGAGGTGTCATGTTAAAGAGAAGATGGAAGGCAATCAGATACATGTCTGAGGTGTGAGGTGTGACTGCTGTAAACCCCACTGGTGTTCACAGGTTTTATGAAAATGGGCTGTTGTGTAAAGTGAACTGCTAGAGATATTTCTAAGGGCACAAACAAAGTCAAGAGCAAAGTTAAGAAAAAATAAATAAGTTGTTTGATCTTCACCAAAGAGCCAGGAACAAGAGCAATCACTGGACAGATGCAGCAACAGCACACAGAAGGACATGGAAACAAAAGGGTGCACATCCAAAGCCTACAGCAAGAAGTGTTAGCCTGCTGCAAGAGGGAAGAATCAAAATCTATAAAAGACTATATTGAATAGGATGAAACAGATGCACCATCAGGAGTTAATAATAAAGGATTGTTGCAAACACATTTCATGCTGTTGGGGATCTCTGCAATTTCCTTTGGTTGGAAAAGAGTATTTTGGTGGAGCAGCCCAGAATCTTTCTGTTGAAAAACACTCAGTAATAAAAATATTTAGATGTTGGTGTGTGCATGCATGAGCATGCCTCTGAATATTTGGACTGACATGGATGAAATTCTCCAGCAAACCAGTCATAGGTTTTGAACTAATCTAGTTTTCAACACTAGTGCTCATTTTACAGACTTTTATTGCTTTTCAAGGATTCTTCCTGTACAAGCAGATAAATTGTAACAGTTCTGCACTTTTAAGTATGTGTTTTCATATGCTATAAGCATTTTTTACATCCTATTGAAGATTTTTTGTGATTATTTTTTGCTTTCATTGCGAATATTAAAAGAAAATCATATAACAGTTAAAAATTGACTGTTTTGATTCTCACACTGATCTTTGTGCCTGAGACCTACCAGAGATACGTTTGTTATGAAAGAAAAGAGGAAGCACCTTGTGTATTGCCCTTGGAAATTTGCAGAGATATGCATGCAGCTATTTCAGATTGCACAAGGTGCAGCCATGCAGTGGGAACATAAGTCCTCTCCTTCTTTTATACCCAAATAATGGCAAATAGATGACATGACTGAAACATATCAGTCTTGCTATAACCATGATAGTACAAGGACATGGGTAAGACAAGGCATTTGTTTAGAGCTTTCTTCACAAATAAGCACTTCTGTTTTGTGCTCATGTTTCCCCCTTGCACAACCAAGACACATTTAGGAGTGGTGGGAGTTGGCTAATTTGCAACTATCTGTAATTCTGATGATTTGCCCCACAGACTGTCTTTTGTTAGAGTAAATGGCATGGCTGGGAAAGATTATGCAGGGTTTCTAGCATGTAGCACCTTTGCTAGGTCTGAAAGGTAACAGCTAACCAGAGCTAGCAGCAAGCCAAAACCAGTTGCTCCGAATTTGGTCCCCCCATGCACAGTATTCCCTCATCATGACCTTGCTTTCTGTCGTTCCCTCTGGCTGAAGTCAGCCAATGTGATACTGAAGACTGGAACATTTACCTTGAGGAAATGGCTTAAGGGAAGCATCTGGGAGAGGACAAGAGCAATAAACAGACCAAGTTCACTGCTCTGGGAAGTGGGCAAAACTTAATTGCTGCTGACAATGAGCTCAGTTATGGGTAAAACACTGGGAAGGAGCACACAAAAACCAAAATGTATAACTTAGGCAGACATTGCATATCATTCACTCTATTCATATATGTTTTAAAGAGGACACCCCTGTGTCAAATAACATAATTCTACAGCATCTGTTTCCATGGATTGTTGTTTTCTTGGGATGTTTCCCTTGATTAACAACAGGGCCAGGACACCTCAACAGCTCACTGCTTTGCTTTTGTAAAAGTAAACCCCCAGACTCTCCCAAAATTCTCAAGCCCTCCTCTTCCTTAATGGGTTCTTGGCCCTGTAGTTTCCCCCACACTCCCCCAATTAAAATGTTCCGGTCCTGGGTGTGGGAAGCGGTGCACAGCTGCTTGCCCGACTTTCCAGCCTGCCACTGTGACGGCTGGAGTTGCTGGCCTAAACCTTGGAAACAGATTTTTAATTTAGATTTCTGGCCAAGATGTGGCCTATTTTAAGCCTTTAAAAATACTCTGGATCTCATGCAGATCTCCATTGCCTTTAAGTAAATTAGTGGCAGCAGCACAACTGAGCTTCCCAGTGGCAGCCCTGGATAAAATGGGAAGGGGAATAGGATCCTGCCCATGGTTTTACAGTTTGCATAGAGGATAGAGGATAGAGTAGCTTCAGGTTTTGTTTCAGGCTCTCAGCAGTGGCAGGCTGTCTGCTGTTTTGTCAGTTTAATGGGAATTTAATGTATCTTTTTCTTCTCTCCAGATGTGTTAACAGATACACAGATCTGTGTCTTTATAGCCAGATCCCTGAACAAATGTGCAAAGATGATAATGTGCAAAGAGCTTTCCCTTGTCCTCTCCAGAACGTGTCACAGGCTGTCCCAACCCCCAGGGTGTTCCTGCTACCTACCCTGCTGCCCTGCAGGGCCTCATGGCTGGGCTGTGCTGGGCGGGAGAGCCAGGGAGCCAGCAGCTCCTGTCACCAGCTGAATCCTAGCAAAGGGGCAGGCTCCCTTCTCCAGGGACCTGTGGGAAGTCCTGTTGTAGGGCATCAGAGCTTTGTTATCAGCTCTCTCCCAACAGTCCCTGGTATTTTGTACAAGGTGCCCCTAGCCCAGAGCTCTGCATCTGGCAGGGTAAGGGAAAGCAGTGGGCAGGGGAAGCACATGAGCTTGGCCATCGCCTACAGATCACATCAAGTACTTCCCAGTCAGTCAGGAATATATTTAGTTGGGAAACAAAAGAAGGTTTTCATTAAATCAGAGCAATTAAAATCTGTGGTGGACTTTCATAAATAGGAAAAGCAAAGGATGAGCTGGTTTAAAGTACAGTTTACGATGCGACTGGGCTTACATGGTGCTCACAGTGACCTGTGGGCTGGGCTGCAGCAGTGCTTGGCCCCTGAGCCCGAGCGAGCCAGCCTTTCCAGGGCAGATGGTGCAGGCATCTCATTGTCCTCCAGCAACAGGGACAGGCCAGGTCATGCTGCCACAGCATAAGAGGGCTCCTCTGACAGAAGAGAGTCTTCACAGAAGAAAAAGCACTTTGTCTCGTCTTTCACACAGGGCAAATAGAGACATCAAACATTAACTTTCTTCTGTTGCCAGTGACCGGGGTTAGAGTTTAGATCAGAGACCTAAGGAAAATGGTCTGAACATGAACTATTCCTCTCTGCTGCTCTTCAATATGGAGCACAGATACACAGTTCAAATACAAAAGCACCTAGAGACTAATCCATAGCACTGGGCTGCAGTCAGGGTTATTCTCTGCCATCAGGCACTGCTGTGGGGTCTGAGGCATTGCTATACCCAGAGACTTGATTTTCTCTGTGCCCAGTGATTGAATGAAGACCATGCACTTGTTTGCTGCAGCAGTTTTATAAATCCCTCCTCAAACCTAACACTTACTAAGCCTGTGTTCTTCTCATTTAGACTTTGTTACAGTTGTGTCTTGATGTTAGTATACTGTGTCACCCGTCACTACCAGGAAAATGACAGCAGCCAATTTCTGTACATTGGAACAACACAGGCTAGTTATAAGGTGTCCACTGTGATTCATCATTTGCTGAGCTGTTAACACATTTCTTTTCAGCTGACAATGCTCACTGAAACTGAAGTCTAATTGGAGTAAGAGACTAGCACAAATCTTGGGTCTTGTAAAATTTGATTTTGAAATCAATGGCAGTGCAGTCAGCTTCACTGATGCTCTGTTTTGTTGGGTTTTTTTAATCACTGTTTTTCCTTCAAATACTCTGCTGGTTTATGAGTAATCAAAATTCATACAGGAGAAAAAACCAAAGGACATGAGTGACACAACACAGCTGCACAGAAGCCTGGAAGGCTCTGCACATTTAGGCAAGTAAAGCAGACATCTCATGATCCCTGACCTAGCAGCTCTCCATGTATGATAAAAGATTTGAGAGGAGTCAAGACTTGTGTGCTGCGGGCAGCCTTGGTTGGGATGAGATTTTAAAACAAAAATTTTCATGCAGCTTCTCCTCACCAGAGCACAGCACTGCCTGACCGTGCAGGGTAAGATTTCTACTCAGTGACAGCCACTTCCTCACTCTGTCCCTGTGGTCTCTCTCCTGTGGATCTGCCTCCGGCCTGTTTGGGGGTTACGTTGGAGGAGTGGAAATTATGGGGTTTAGGAAAGGGAATGGAGGGCGACTGAAGTGGACCAGAAACTAGATACTGATGGGCAAGGGAAAGGAAGCAGAAAGGCAGTGTTGCAGGTTTGGAAGTCAGAGTTGAAGTCATCAAGGGATATATAACACAAACTGATGGCCAGCAATATGTGCGGGAATTCAAACAATATGGAGATTCTGATAACAGTAATTTTCAATTGAAATAAATATGCCATCCTTCCAAGAGGACAGCAATAATTAGGGAGGAAGTCATTCCACAAACAAGCAGAGAAGTGAGGAGCATTTTCCCTTCCCCTTGATATAACCTTGGGATAAGGTCCAGACTCGGAGGGAAACATCAGAAGTCAATGTGACTTGGCACTGGCCATCGCCAAGGGAATGTGATATGTCAGAGTCATTTCTAAAAATCCTGTCTCTGTCTGTCTCAATTATCAAGGACTGAAGCGCAGGCCCCTCTTGTGCAGACTGCACAGGATGGGGCATGGGCACACGGTGGCTTCCCAAACCTGTTCTTCGGCCTTGCCAAAGTCTGTCCCCTCAAGTCAGAGCCACTTTTCCCTTCTTTCCTCCATGGCATAAGTCTCTTCAGAAAGAGATGGGAAATGGGCCAAGGTTCAGTTGGTCTTAATCTTTTCCCTGCTGCCTCCTCCTCGTGATCCAGGTCTCAGGAACGGAGGTAGCCCCAGTGCCCATCATGTAGCTACAGTCTGGTTATGTGGCAGACGGTGCAGATACTGCACAAACACTGCTCAGTAGCAGTGGTGGGGGTTCAGCTTCTACAGCATCCCTGAATAACTGTGTCTGGTCTTCAATTACAATTTTTGATCACCTTTTGTCACTTACCTTTTGATCTTCATTCAGTACATAGGCTGGGTGATAAAGGATCGAAACAAAACTTTCCTGGCACAAACCTGTAAATGTCAGGTTACTTCCTTCTTGTGTGCAAGTCAGCTGCCAGTTTGCATACAAAAGGGACAAACCACTTGTGTAAGGATATTAAGTTCTAAAGTCAAAAGAGGATTTACTGTGGAGTTTAAGGCTGATCGGCTTTGTCACTTTGCATTCAGCAATCTAAAAATCAAATGAAAGACTCCTTGCTTTTTGGTTTCTGAGAAATACAGTTTAAGAAAGAAAACTATAAAAATGTATTGCATCTGCAAAACCAGCCATAGTAAATAATATCTATTCATACTCTATGTAAATTCACACCCTAGATTCACAAACACTGGTTCAGAAACTTGTTGGCAGGAGATGCAATAGACAAATATAGAGGCTGTTGGCAAAAAAAGCACTTCCATTATTCATTTGTCGCTGGTACCCAGGACCGTGATGCTATTCAAGGTAATGTACTGTCTCAAAATAAATCTTTTATCACTACTCACTTCAGCAGCCAGAGCTGGTGGTGTATACAGACACAAGGCCAAATGACAACCCTCTCTTGCTGGAGCTACCCTATTGGAACACAGTTTCATTTAAATACTGTGCACTGCTCTTTTAGAGGGTTTCATCAAGTTAATGGTCAGATGTGTCTGCTGACGGACTCACTGCTGATGTGTACAAGTGCCTTATGTGCACAGCATTTAATAAGGTACCTTTACAGCAAAGTCCAGAATCTGTAGCAGTCTGTGCAGAAAAGTAGTAATGATGAGTGACTGACAGCACTGGAAAAGGCGAAAGTTCTGCTTACCTGAAGTCTAGACCACAAGAATGATAACAAGACCCAGAACAGGGAGAAGCAGCAAGATAAATTTTAAAAAAAGTCTTTCTTCATTAAACTGGGCTGATGCTAATATAGATGAAAACTCTGTCCCTGAAGAGATAAAACTGTTAATAATTTTGGTCCCAAGTTGCATCCATCTTATTTGAATCAAATTAGGGTTTTCATCAGTTTAGATGCTAGAATAGACTTGAAAATTGACAAAAACTTTTCAGCTGAAGCTTTGCATAACAACAACACTGAAAATATATGTGCACAAACATGTTTAACTACAATTACATGTAGCAAAAAACAGTGGCAACTTTACCTGTGCTTCATAGAGTATTTGAGTTTAAAACATACCATTCGGAGTCTTTTCTTCAGTCTGAAACACAATGGAGGGGTTTTGTGTGTGGAATCTCAAGGATCGCAAGGGAGACTAATTTATCATATACAAACTCCAAAAGATAGGAGGAACAAGGCAGAGAAAGATGGTTCCCACAGAGACAGATGTAATTTTTTTCTAGTTAAGCGGTGCTAAAGGTCTTTGTACCAGGCTAAAAGACTAAAATGAAAAGTACTTAATAATCTCATAAAACATCTAAATGAGAATTGATGGAGGTTTCATGAAATGATGGGAAGTGAAGAGGGCCTTTCTTGCATGTTTTGGATCTAGTTCATAACACTGCCTTTCAAATGCAGTTGTATTCCTCTGCTGTCTTCTCCTCCAGACACAGTGTAAGTGAATAAATAGTAGCAAAAAGAATGAAAAAAGAGAAAAAATATTCCTTTTTTTGAAGAGAAAAGGAATAGCATTTGTGAGGCATGAGGCACACAGTGGAGCCACTGCTCCCATAGTCATTATGGGACAGGAGGACCCTCCAAAGACATAGACCTTGGCTCTAATAGACTCACTTGGGAGCTGGTGGTGGCAGGAGACGGGTTTGTGTTTTGAGGAGGTGAAAGCAAGGCTGGCTGCAGCAACACACGTGGGAGGGGATGTGTAAGTTGGATATTAGGAATATTTTCTTCACTGAAATGACTGTCAAGCATTGGAACAGACTGCCCAGGGAAGTGGTGGAGTCACCATCCCTGGAGGTATTTAAAAGATGTATAATGCGGTGTTAGGGACATGATTTAGTAGTGGTCTTGGCAGTGCTCGAATAACAGTTGGACTTGATGACCTTAAAGGTCTCTTCCATCATCAATGATTCTATGTTTATATCCCTTGCCCGCACAGTGCCTTCTGCTAACTTGTATTACCCTTTTCCTGATGTCCTTTGTCTTTTCTGGTGGTTGTACTGACCACAGTCATGTCCCCTGAGCACCACAATATGCACCACCGCATACGACATCATGTAGAATTTTCGTACGCGTACAAAATGTCCTTAGCTAGACCTGCGTCATAATATGAACCTGGACTTTGACGGCCTCAGAAGGTCAGAAAACATCAGGTTCAAATAACTGCCGCGTTTGTGAGCCTAAAGGCTATTGAGCACATGTTTGTGAGCCCAAAGTCTACAGCATCCATTCATGCTCCTCTGTTGCCCTGGCTTCAAACCAGCAGCCCTTGTTCGTGATTGTACCATTCCAGCAGAGCAAATGCAAAAAAGCATTTCTGTGCTGTGTTTGTAAGAGGGACGTAAATACACCAGGAACATCTTCAATGAGGAGAGAAAATGTGGGAGAGCATGGGCTTTCATGTGGCATCACACCAATTAAGGGATAAATGGATGCAGAGAAAATGGTATTGTGGGAAGCTGAGCTCTCTGCATATGTAAGTCCCTGGGATAATACATCATTCCTATGCTCCATGATCAGAAGGTGCTGCAGGGAGCCATGAGGTGTTTGGCTGGGCAGCACTGATGGCTGTTAATCTCACAAAATGGTCTAGAGTGTGAAGAGTTTGTGCTCCACAGAGCAGTGAAGGGAAGTTTGCCTGTATGAGGTATCGAGATCATGGAGAGAGAGGAAAATAAATACATCCCTGTGGTCTGAAATGCTGGTACCCATGGAGGGCTGGATGTGTGGCTGCTGCCTTTTACTCTAATTGCCAAAAGAGTATTTCACCTTACCTACTAATCTTCAGATCAAATTTTTTATTCCCTTATAATGCCAAATCTCACCTTCCCTATCTTGATGCTGTCATGGGGTGCATCTTTGAGGGGAACTCACAAAATGCCACACTGCCCTCACAAGCAGTTTCTTTGCTCAGCTCATATAATTTACTCATGTGACTGGATTTTTCCCAGGGCTTAAGCTTGTTTAATCAGGGCTACCTCTGCCTGATGCATCCCTATGCCAAATCTACACATAACAGAAGTCTGCAAGGCACCTACAGAAGTAAATTTCCACCTCTCCACAGACTTCATTTCTGAGGCATTTTTGGCTTTTGCTTTATGAGTCCAAGTCCTTGTTTCTCACTTTGTTAAATCAGATAGTTTAGCCTAAAATTAAGAGCCTCCAAACAGCTCCCAAGGCAGCTCACACTTAATAGCATTCTGTCCATCTAAAACTTCTTCATGGTAAGAAATTACCTAAACTCCTTAGGATATTATAATATCTTAAATTAAAAATGCACAGATTTTAGTTTTACGTGAGAAAAGAAAGTCTAATTAACAGCTTCTAATACAAAAAATCCTCTCATTTAATTTGCTGTTCAGGTTAGATATCCACATCAGTAACCTGGTGGGTAGTATCTTATACCAGAAAAATATTTGTATCCCAGGATATTCAAAATGCACTTTGAAATAAAAAGAAAGAGAACACCAAATAACTCAAAAGAAAATATATGGAAACTCTTAGGTTTTTCACAGCAAAAGAATGGGGAAAATTCGAGAAATACAGAAATACTTTAGACTAGTTGAACGAAGAAGCATAGCTTCTTCTGCCCAAAATGAAAATTCCTTGTAGTAAAATGCAGAGCAGCAGCATTCGCTAATACTAATTTCTAACTGTACATGATGTGCTGAGAAAGACATTATTGCTAAATAGTTCAAGATTTTCTCATATACAGGAGTCTTGCATAATTTCATATGTCCATTAATTTAGGCAAATCTTTTTCTTTCCATTAAACAAATGAATAAAAGCCCGCTCTTTGGTTTGTATTCCGTACTTATGGTAAATATAGGTTAGTGGATTTTTCACTTGACTTGGTGAGATTTCAGATCAGCTTATCAGAAAGAAAGGAGTTAAAAAAATCATAGTACATTAATTACTCATAGACTCCAAAAATGGCATTGGTGCTGACACAGGGGAAATGTTGTACACACAGCCTATGTCTTATATTTGGCACTGATAAACCTGAATAAACCCACAGGCATACACATATGCACACACACACAAATGCCTGCTGCTGCAAATTCAAACAAAAACTGCTTCTGCGTGCAGTTTCACTTCTCTGTGCAGCTGGAAGGATGAAGGCCAAAGCATCACTGGAGACTGTCAGTCACTGAAATTTATCCCCTAGCAACTGTAATTACCCAGACCCAACTGTTCAGCAAAGGGTACTAAAAGCAGAGGCTTCTGAATAATGCCATCTTCCTAATTACCTAAGGGTTTCTATCTTCAAGAGACTTGGCTGATCAATTCTCTTCTCAGAAACTCTGGAGCTAAAGTTCATGCCGTGCTAAGGGAAGAGCTTGCTGAATCTGATCGCATTTGCTTTCCTCAAATCTATGCAGCAGCAAAAGCTGCTCCTCATCCTAGTGATTCTGCTGGAGAAGAGCAAAGACCTAGCTGGATGATGCTACATATACATAAGCATCCAAACATCAGATATTCTTTCAAAATGTATCTATAAATCACCTCAGCCTCTTATGTCTGCAAATTTAGCCGAAAATCTAATGACAGTAAGCTTTTCTGTGAAATCTCTGAAATGTCTGCTCCTTAACTGGGCAGAAGTTTCCCATGAACCACCTTGACTACAGTGCAAAAATACAGTCCGTGTTCAAATCCTGTGGTATCCCTGACTTTTGGGAGCTCCTGCACCAGTACTGCTACATGTTTCATCAGCCTGTGGCCAGAAATGGGCTCCTTTGTCAGAGAATATGTGGGCTGTTATTTCCAGAGTCTGTCCCCTTTTCCTTTTTTGCTATAAAAAGAAAGAATAGAAGGCCCTAAAATACTTTCTCTGTACCAGTGGTTTGTAATATTTTTAGTTCATGTTCCCCTTTCTTCTCTGTATGTGTTCAGCCCTTCCTCTGCCCCTGGCATCAGCTGCCTGCTCTGGTCAGCCCTGATGCTCTGTATCCCAGTCTCCAGCCACCTCCTCCAGTCTCACATGAAACCTGTCTTCTCCCCCTCCAAGGAAGCCTATGATCCCCGCTCTGCAGCAAAGGGAGCCTTGCCCCCCCATCCCTTCTCCCCAGCCCAGCCCAGCCTGGCACGACCCCGCTGCATCCTAGCTCTCCCCAGCTGCAGCCACCAGCCCTGCTGGCTCTGGCTGTCAGGGGTCCAGACCAAATGTCTGTCTCCACTGAAGCGTGGCTCCCATGGCCTGTGTCCCCAGCCCCGCTGCGTGTCAGATGCAGCCCCGGCAGGGGGACAGGGACATTGTAGTTGCACTGTTTTAGAAATCCTACTGTTCTTTCTCATGGAGAATAGAGATACACTGCACTTTCTGTACTTTCTTAATCTCTGTGTGTGTGTTAAGTGCTCTGTAGCTCTGACCAATGATATTGGGAGGTAGATTTTTTACTGACCAATGGTTGCTAGATTATTAATGGATATATAAAGAAGTTTCTGTAAATAAAACTCTCTCTTTCGCCATCTTGGGGGTTTCTGCCTGCTTCCTTGCCAGCCTTCTCTGCCCGCAGCCACGAGTATCACGAGATTCATCGTGATAGGGACGGGCACGGTGAGGAGGCAGCGCTGCACCCACAGGCACAGGCAGTGCCACCAGCCCAGCACTGCCCCTGAGCCATGGCACTCTGTCCGACACCCCATCCGCCTCTGTCCATCACCCTCACTGCCCACACCCTGACCCGGGGCTCAGGGCAAGCCCCTGGCTCTTCATGCTGCTGCCCGGGAAGCCGGAACGCCTGGGGCACAGGGACATGGGACACAACGGCTGGTGGAGGCTCCAGGGTCCCCCCAGCACCAGGATCTGCCCTCGGCCTCAGTGCTGCGCCTCTCCCCTTCTTGCAAACCATTCCCGGTGGCTGAGTGATTCCTAGTCAGAACTGCATCCCTACCTGCATGCCATTATTTGTTTGTTATTCAAAGCATGTCAGCTTTGAATTTTTTATTCAGAACATTCTTGCCTCTGCAGCCTGCCCGGGCAAGTGAAGCCATAGGAGCAGGCTCAAACACATCGGTCTTGATGCTAAGAGAGTCATACTCTTTCATGGAAGCTTATGCAGTGATAGATCTCCAGAACGAAACACTGCCTCATAATTAACATTCATTGGATGTATCTATGCCAGTGTGCAGCTCCAGATATATAGGTTGATGCTCATTGAATGCTTATGACTGTGTGTGTACTAAACAGATGTTCAGTTGCTTCAACTCTTCACGAGTTAAAGTCGACTTTAATGGCAACCACAGGTTGGCCTGGCCCATAAGAATGAGTCACATGTGGTTTTTTCAGCTGAAAGGATGGGATTTGATTCTGTTTCAGTGGAAAGATAGAAAAGCTCCCATTGTCTTCCTTTGAGCTGGATAAGAAGAAGAAAGGAAAAGAAAAGAATAAAGAGATTTTCTGTGCCAGGGCTAATAATTTCAGAAAGATTTGTTTCTGATAAGTTTCATAACTTCCATAAAACTAAAAGGTGCATGAGTTTGATTAAAACTTTTGTTAAACATTGTCTTTGGCTTAAAGGAAAACACACATAATTTCAACTGAAAAGAACACTTTTTCAGCTTTTACAGGAAGAAGAAAAGAGGGTTTTAAAATGGAACTCCCAGAGCAACCTCAGTTAATGCATTCTGTACCAAAGCGTGATAGAAAGAGGAAAAGCTTGTGTTCCACATACACCAAAAGCACATTTTTGACAAGCTGTTCTTTATTGTACTGAATCACACTGTTTATATGTTTTTCACTCTACAAACAATTTGTGTGCTTTAGACAGAGAGGGGAGGAACAAAGAAGAGAAAAAAATGGCAAAACAAAGCAACTTATAAATGAACTCAGATCCATTCAGCTGAGATAATCAACACATGCTGTACTTCAAAACTGTTGGAAAGGACTACAGAACTACTTCATTAGACAGACTGTTGTATAAAAACCAGACCAACAGAGGCAAAATACCTTGTGAAACCATAGAAAATATCTATCAGCCATTAGAGCTGGATTTCCTTCCCTGTAGCATATCCTGTTGAGAGTGGATAAAATGTGACATTTCGGCTGGAACCACTAAAGTCAGTCAGCAAGGTAATCCATTTCATCTTGCATCCTTCTCAAGATTCCTTTTCCCCAGCATGTCCTGTTTTCCTTCTCACTACCCTGTTTAATTGGCATTTTTGATGCAGCACTGCAGATTCTGATGGTTTTCTCAAGACAATCACTGGTTTGGGCTTTACGGAGCCCATGAGAAAGACAAAGCACATTAAATCCCACAGATGTCATCCTGAACTACTGCCACATATTTCCCTCAGCAAGGAGGAGAATTCCCCCGGCAAAGAAAAGAGGAACTCTAACCTTGAAAACTTACTGAATCCAATGGCCTGTAAAGGGTGGAGGTGACAGAGTCACATGGGTGCTTCTGCCTCGTGTTTCTGTGGATATCTTGTTCTCCTTCGGTTATTTCTCATTTGCCAGACCTTTCTGGAGGCATAGTACCTTGAGAAGACATGGGGTCATTGACTCCATCCTCTGTGATTGTCCACCAGCCACTTTCTACACAGATGCAGAACCACAGGATGTTTTTAATGCTCCTCTGACCTGCTCTGATTACCTTGCAGATCTCACTCACAAGAAGGGGGATTTTTTCCTCTAGCCAGCAAGCTTGTTTGCATATGTCCACGAAGGCCACAAAACCCCCAAAGAGCTTATGAGCAAAAATGCAGTGGAGCATGAGATGGGCTCCATCTCTGCATGGTTCATGCTGGCACAAAGGCAGAAGAAACACCTGTGTCCCACTGCTTTAATAAACAACAGCTTGCAAGTGGGGTGGCAATGGGATCCATGCATGACTTCGGAAGACACAAAGCAATAATGAGCAAGTGCCATATGTCTTCCTGTGTGACAAGAGAAAAGGTGTGGAAAGAGCCACAACCTGCAGAAAACTGATTAGTACAATGAGTGGTGGAAATTTTTTGTGGAACCCAGGGATACTGCCCTGCTAGTCAACCACAGAGTGGAACTGGGCTAGTTGAGAGCTGCTATCAGTCACCAAATCTTACTAGGAAAGCTGCTTGACTTTTATACATGTTACTTTATAAGCTCAGTACTTTAAAAGGAACTACATTACTGTGAGTATGGGAGGGAAAACCTGCCATGTGGCTACATGGTCTCATTTAGCTGTAGCCTTACTAAAAGCTGTGGGCAGGGCTGCTGCTCTGCTGTGCTGGTGCAGTGTGGGAATCAGTTTGCAGCTGGTTTAATGAGAGAATGTCAGAGTCTGCTTGTGAGGGCAAGCAACACAGCAGATGAATCTATAGAGCTGAGCATGCACACAGTTAGCAGGGTGGAAACAAAACCTGGGGGCTCTTGAAAGGCTTTGGCTCACAGGTCTGACAACTTTGGGGCTCTGGGCAGCCTTTTCCAGAGCGTGAGGGCTGGGAACATGCCGGCAGCACAGGGTTCCCCTTGATCAGCACTCTGTGCTGGGAAAATTCCATTCTTGCTACAGTCAGCTATTGCAGACCCTAATAGTGGAACTGGCCCCCAAAAACTGCACAGCTCAGCTGCACACCAGGTTCTTTGTGTGCAGCGGAGAACATACACAATTAAAGGTGCCAGTGATCAAGCAGCACAAGGTGGGATCTGGCTGTCTGCAACATATATTCAAAGAAGCATTTCCTTTATGTGTGTGTGTGTATACATACATACATACATATATATATATATATATATGTTTCATCTTTACATTGCATAATGTGTTTTCCTTTGTCACAATCTTCTATCACACGCCTACTTTACATTTTTTAAATTCAATAAATCTCTGTACATTTAGTATATAAGAATATTAAAATCATTAGCAATACCTTTATTCAGTTAGTGTCATATCACTGGATATTACATTTGGATATTACCTCATCCATTCATTTTCCTCCACACTATACCTTCAGGATCAGTTCAGACCTCAGTTGAAGAAAGATGTAATTTTTCTGCTTGTTGGTCTATTATCAGTTGTTTCTTCAGGCTTTCTAATACTGCCCTCATACTACCGCAAGAGTTAAATGTCTCATTTCTCAGGTCTCAGAAGTGTTCAGTAGCCGGAGTGACTTCTCCAGATCACTAACAGTACTTGCAGCACTTCAAGCAATGGTTAAAGACAGCATGGGACCTCTTCACAAACAATCTGAGGATCAGAAATAAATCTTCAACATGAACAAATCATCATGTAAATGGTACTAGTAGTTGATGTGAAAGGAAGGGTCATGAGAAACGGAATTGTCCGAGAAGATGGAAGCTGATAACTGATGAAACTCATAGTTGATGAACACTCCTGTGTACTTCTCTCATGTCATTTGCACCCAAAAAGTAGAAAGGAGGAAACTCACTGAACACTCCCAGATGGCAGAAAAGAGAATTTGGAAATACCCCAACACTTCCTAAACATGACGATAGGAGACCTGTTTTGGAGGCAGGATTAAGAGCAGAATTACAAAAAAAGGTCCAAATGGGGTTGCTATCTTGTCTGCGGAGTACTGACTTTTAGAAGTACTGACGTCAAACCTCTTCCTGACATTTGGGTACTCTCGCATTTCCCATCCACAGAAAACGCTGGTATATACATTTCAGTGATTGATAGGAAATGCAAGCGTGCAGCAGCCCCTTGTCAGCCTGCCCTCGGGACGGGGTCTGCTGCATGTGTCAGGCAGGCTAAGCATAACAGATGGGACTGGCAGATGGATACTTGCCAGTAATAGAAATCAAAATGGGAACTGTGTTCCCATGTCTGGATAAAAGGTCTAAACAGGCAGAACAACTTACAAACCTGCAAACTGACAGACAACCTGTATCTCTCATGCAGCATTTTCCTCAAGCCCTGCTCAGGTGGATTTGGCTGTGACTGGAGAATGTGTGTGGAAACATGCGGAGTGGATTCTAGGCTTGGTGAAAACATAAGGTCTCAAGGTTAAAGAGAAATCCAGTTCTTTAAAATGTGTATTTTGTCCCTTTTGTTCTTGTCTCATCTACTTTTCCTCATCTATTCTGCATTCATTTTTCCTTTTTTCACGCCCATGCTTATTTAACCTACACACAGAAAGACAAAAAAAAAAGAGATCTCTAAGATCACTATGCATGAATGTTGTGTGTGTGAGATGTTTTTCCCAACCCTTTCTCTGGTTATTGAACTGTAACTTCCACGATTCAGGGGCTGTCAGCTAATCTTGTACAAGGATTCATCCATGGCTGGTCTTTAGACACTGGCACACTAAACATGAATAATGGTAATGATGATACATCCTGCACAGTGTCACACAATTAGCTTCTCTTTGACCTATAACAAATCAATGAATCAAACCTGTGGCCTGGCTACTTACTCTAGAGGGTCTTTGGGCTCACTTACTCTAGAGGGTCCTTGGACTTGTGATGTTCATGCGACAAGATTTGTTCCCTGAGCATCCCTGGGACTCACACACTCCAGAACCATCTGCACCCAGGGCATTAAAAGCATTATTTCACCCCAAGGAAATAGCAGAGATGGAAAATAAAGCCAGATTTAAATATGCTTTGACAAGTATTGTGTTGTTGGGGTTTTTTGTTTTGGTTGGGTTTTTTTTTATTTTTATAGTGTGATGTAAAGTGCATTTTGGCTAGGTGGCTCATGCCTTCTTCAGAGAATAAGAAGCAAACTTGTTCCTAAAAATCTTTCGCAGTGTTATTTCAAGTTTCCTGTGCTGAGACTTGGGAGAATGGGAATACTAAATATTTTCCCAGAAAAAATGCGAACAGTATCCTATGGAGTAACATGTATGTCAGCTCATGTCAGGGTGATACTGCAGCTTCCTAGGGTCCTGGGGAAACAAGTCACAGCAGGGCTTTGTTGGAAGCATGTGAAGCGTGGTGGCTCTGTTTGTCTTTTCTACCAGTTGTTCCTGCTCTGCCGTGGTTCTGGTGTCTGTCCCAAAGGAGACCGAATCCATTTCCAAAGCAGAACATTTGTAAAAAAAGAAAATTCTTTCAGATGGGCCAACCCCCCCCTCGTTCCTGGCATGCAGAAGAGCAGTGCGTGCCCTGCCATCCCAGTCTCCCAGGCTGTGGTGGAGGGGAGGTGGCGAGGGGTTCTGGGGTGACCCATGATGGACAGAGGGGTGGCACTGCTGGGCTCCTCCAAACAGACATTGTCCATGCACGGGGTAGGTGTCTCTACCTGGGTGCTTTGTCCACAGCCAAGAGCAGTGGAGATCACTGCAGCTGGGAGAAAGGAAGCCAGAGAGCCCCAAGACCCCTTCTCACCAGAAGACAGGTCGCCCTGGCACTGTACTTTGCTGCTGCACATCACATTTGGGACTCCGAATGCGTGTGTGAGGCAGGAGCACCCTCGGAGACTGGAGGTGAAAGGCAACACTGGATGGATAACTCAAAGCAATTAAACAGTGGGTTTGGGGTGGGCTCACATGTTTCCCTCTAGGGTAAGGCTGATGTTGGTAAGTGAAAATTGAATGTCTTTTGCTATTCCCCTCAGGGTGACAAAAGCTGCCAGGTGTAGCCAAAACTTGCACTCAAATCTCTCTCACTTCCGTCAGCTCTTGAAAGCAATAGTTATCTTCAGCACCTCTGGGCTGGGATACTGACACTGAGCTGGAAGAGAACTGAAACTGCCATCAACGCCCACAAGATGGGATGGAGGAAACAGAAAGAAAAATAAAACAAAGAAGAGAAAATAAAAGGAGGAGGAGGGAGCCCCATAAAGTTTGTTTGTTGATAATCTTTCTCTACCTTCTTTGATTTGTTTGTTCATTTCTGGCTCAATGGAAGGTTTCCCAGTCTTATTTTTTACTCCTCCTATACCATTTTCCTCACAATTTCCTTACGAGAATCAGTGTAAGATATTGCAAAAGCCTTTCTAAGCTGAGATGTAAGTCAACAATGCCTTGCTTTTATCTGCCAAGCCTGAAACTCTGTTTCAGCAGGAAATTACATGTGTTTAACACAATTTCCCCTGGACAAATCTACACCAGTTGCGCACCTATTTTTTTCCCTTTTCTCTTTCTTTCTTTCTTTCTTTCTTGTTTTTTTTTTTTCGTTTTGCTTTGTCTTGTTTTGTTTTGGGGGTTTGTTTGGTTTTTTGGTTGATGTTTTTTGAGGGTTTTTTGTGTTTTTTTGTTGTTGTGGGGTTGGTTTGTTTTGTTGTTGCTGTGTTTTTCTTTTTTTCTTTTCTTTCTTTCTTACAAGTGTATACAAGTTAGTTGCTGACTGGCTGTTGCTGTAGCTGAACTGCCAGCTGTGTCATCCCTGAGATCATCTCAGCTCTACTCCTTTCAAACAAGTTGTGCTGCTTACCTCTTAAACCACCTTCTGGTACTTCTTAATAACTCAGATTTAACTAAACAGGATTTAAAGGGCTTAGGACACCAAATAAATAATAAGTTAAAGTACTCAAAAAAGGAAGGTCGAAACCTTAATCTGGCAGCAAAAATGAATCTCCCAAAAAGAGACAGAAGATCTATTCTTTACTGACATCAGATTCATTCTCAGGTAATTTTTTGAGGTCACTGGCATTGCTTCTGATATAGCTGTTTCGAGGACAAAGTTCCTATGCAGGTTAGGTTCCAAAGAACTTTGGGAAAGTTGGAAATGGAGGCCGGTGCTTAGATCAAAGAACTGTCCTTGACTGTATTTCCTTGTCTAAAAGATGTGTCTGAAGTACAGACAGCACAGATAAAATCTATATATGAAGAATTTATAAAATAAGGGGTCAGTGGCTTTTCTTGATCTAGAGCTAAGAATAATCAGGGCTGCAGCCAAGGTGCCTAGAGACATGGGTGACAGTAATTAGTTTCATGGTGTGTTTAAAAGATAATGTTTAGATGTAATCATCAACAGCTACAGCTCACAAGACAACAGAGGGTGGATTCAAATAACAAACATAGAGAAAGAAGGTACATCAGGCCAGTACTGTGTGAAATACTAAGTTTTCCTTTTGCCTAGTACTTCTTAATGAAACGTGTAGAAAAATATGTCCAAATTTGATGCAAAATTTCTTTTACTTCTCGTGCATGGTACATAAGCATTCAAGTTGGAAGTAGCAAAAACTTCAGGGCAAGGTTTAAGTGCAAGGCTTGACATTGCTCACTCTCCCCAGACTTTTAAAAGCTCTGTTTATTAAAGACCCAAACCACTCCCTTCTCAGCTGACTGATGATTTTTAACCTGGGAGGTGCTCAGCTGGTTGTAAGGCTGTAGGTAGGAGGTTTTGAATTGCTTTGATTTGAAGATTCACCTCCTTGCTTCACCCACACCTTTGCTCTGCCCCCCAGAGTGGTGTGTCACTGCACCAGCTCTGGGATGGCAAAGGACACTGCCAGTCTGGGGGGACTGCAGTGGAAAAGTAGGATTTGGAAGATGAAGAAGGGAAATAGGATCTTGTTTCCTTTTACCACCAGAGCAGCACAGAAAAGATGGAGAAGGCAGCATAGCACACCCTGTGTTTCTGAATGACCATCTGGAGTAAATGAGGAAGCAATTCCAAACTGGGTTCTCTGTGTCATGGTGAAGTCACGTCTTCCAACGTGCTCCTGGGAAATCTCTGTTCAAGTGAGCAGAGTGAGGAGGAAGGTAGCTCAGTACCAGACAAGAATGGAAACTATTCTCACAAGGTATTCAGAAACAGGAGGTGAAAGCCTGTCAGTGCATGCAGGAAGAGGCTAAAAAAGGCAGGCAGTGTCAATTACACAAGCTGGGATCCTAAGGCTGCTCCTTTTCTGCCCTGATTGTGGGCTGTGGTCAGGCAGTTTATTCAGGTTCACTTTATTCTGCTCATAGAATCACAGAATCATTAAGGTTGGAAAAGACCTTTAGGACTGTGACCTTAATTACTCAGCAGGATGAAAAAGACAGCTGTACTTAAAGAAATGATATGTAAGGTGTACATACTTAAGGCCTATTGCGTCTATGTAATGTTCATATCGTGCAACTTTTTGCTTGGTTAATGGAAGAAACATTCTGTTTCCAGCAGAAACCAGGCAGAAGCTTTTCACTTGTGCAGAAAAGGTAATTTCCTTTATGCTGTATGCTGATCAGAGAGTTTCAAAGGCGATACGAAACTGGTAGCAGGTATCAGCCCTGTACCATCTGTGGGGAGTGCTAGGTGTCCCAAAAGAGGATTCCCAATATCTAGTAGGCTTGACATGGACTGCCTTCATGAACCACTGAGTTTCAGGCTTAGCAGAGAAACTGCTCTGCACAAATAGGTAGCTGAGATGTCTTTCCTAGAACGCAATGAGCTTAAGGAAATGCATCTCAATCAAGGAACAAACTAATTTCCTGGGAGCATAGGAATTACCTTCCTTTTTCTTTGGCGTTTTCATTACCTTAGACCGTACAGTAAAAATAAAGCTGAAGGTCACTGAAAATACAGGAAGATTCAATCTGAAATAGTTCATTTTGTCACTCTGAAATGAAGGCATTTCCTCTTTTCTGGAGCAAAAATATTCCTGGATTTTCAAATCAAAATGTCCATTACATTTCATTGATGCTTATTTTACACAAAATGTGTGAATTAATGACATTTTGTCTGATTCCATGGGTCTTTTCATGACACTTTCTTTTTTCAGCTAGATGTTCTGAAATCCTTTCAATAAATTCCTAAATTACCCCTTACTACTACTTCCAAAAATTATTACTATGGAAAACAAGGAACAGCACAATATTGACAAAGAAAATACAAAACATAAGAATGAGCAACAGTGAAAATAGTCATGACATTTTATTTATACCAGTCATAGTTTATGATATATGTTATACATACTCTATTTTATCTGTGTCTCTGGGACAACTGCCAATACACTGACACAGCCAATTAATAGGGAAAGCAAAACTACTCCTTGAACATCATCATGATAGTAAATTTTCCATTTAGCAAGACATACATAAAATGCTAAATCCTGAACAGGAATTTAGACTGAATAGCTGGTAAGTCGAGGGCTTGATTCATCACTGCATTACTCTTATTTTACAGAATACCTCTGTCAAACTCAACATATTTCTACAAGCATAAACCCCAGAGAAACATGTTGGTGAGTCAAGAGAGTGAGACTGAAAGAATCAATAATTTTTTGTTAGCATTTTTTTCTTAGTCATTTAATGTCTTTCCAGATTGTTTCTCTGCCTCGAGGAAACAGTAATTTAAGATCTGATTCTTCCCAGAACATGTGTTGCTTCCACAAACACTCGTTAGGATAAAAGGAAGGCAAGGAACCATACGATAAATACAGGAAGCATGTATAAAATAGATGCACAGCAGTCAGGTCACCCTGCCTGGTAATAGGCATGAAGACTAAGCTGGAGGTGCAGTATTAGTGCCTGACCCAAACCCCAGTGAAATCAGTGAGTTGGGAAGCACAGAGACACTCAGTTCTTTCTGCTGAGTTCAGAGGCTGATACTTTAAGAACACCATGATCACATTTACATGTGGAGTCTCCGCTCTGCCCCCTCGGCTATACACCATTTAAAGTCTTGGCAGGGACAAGCTGCCAGTCAACGCAGGAAGGTGTCAGGCTGTTTCAATCCATGACAATGGCCATTTAAAAGTTTTGGCCAGCATCGAAGGAAAGGGACAGCCACAGTATTAGAAACAAATGAAAGCAGCAGAAATCCAGAGAGTCCAGAGAAATCTTAACAGTGTTGGGGAATCCACCACTTCCCTGAAGAGGCTATTCCAATAGCTGATTATTCTCATTGTGAAGTATTTTCCTTATGTCCAGTCAGAATCTCCCCAGGAATAACTTGCACCTGTTACCCTTTGTGTTTTCCATGTGACTCCATTGAAAAAGGGAGTACCCAACTTCTTTGTAGCCACCCTTTAAATACAGGAACAGCATTTAATACAATGATAAGGTCTCCCCTAAGTCCCAAGAATGAAGAAACACAGTTTTCTCATAATTTCCTTCCATGGAAAGCTTCCCAGTCCTTTGATCACTGTTGTGGCACTTCCCCAGACGTTGTCCAATCTGTCTGCATCTTTTCTGCACATCATAGGCACCAAAACTGAACACAGCATTCCAGGTGTGGCCTGAAAAGCACTGAATAGAGTGGGATAAAGGTTCCTTTAGCCCTGCTGGTGGTGTCCTTGTTGATGCTGCCAAGCACCCCATTGGCTTTCTTTGCCATAGCAGCACACGTTCACCCTGAGGTTGCTGTACACTGAGATTCCAGGTCCCTTTCCACAGAGCTGCTCCCAGCCAGGCAGATCCCAGCCTGTGCTGCACTCCTGGATTCCACGTGCAATTTTTCCATGTGCAAGACATAACATTTGTCCCTGTTGAACTTCACAGGGTTCTTGTTAGCTCACTCTTACAGCCTATCCAGGTGTTCCTGCAGGGTAGCTCTCACTTTCCAAGTGTTCTCTTCCCCACTCAGTTTGGTATCATTGGCAAACTCCATCAGGGTAGATAGATCCCATCCCCTGGATCACCCCTGAAGATATTGAACAACATTGGGCCCAATATCAGTCCCTGGGGACCCCCCCTTGTTACAGCTGCCAGTTTGAAAAGCATTTCCCACCCCTCTGGGTGTGCCTGGCAGCTGGTGCCCACCCACTGCACAGAGCCCTTGTCTCCACCCTAATGCATCAGTTGCTCTGGGAGGAGCCTCTGGGAAACTGTATGGAAAGCCTTGGAGAAACCTTGGATTTCTGTGGTGGATAATCTAGGAAACACAACCTCAGTAACCTAGGCAGTTTTCCAATCCTGAATTAAGCCACTTAGTTCAGATTAATTGAGATGGAAAACGGGTAATGGGGTTTATTTCAATTTTATTGCTCTCTGGAGACTAATAGTTCAGCCAGTATATAAAGTGCCAAGTGTACTGCTAACTAAACATTTAAGGGAATGCTATGGTGGGATTAGAAAATCTCAAAGGACAAGTGTCATAGGCAAACAGAAATATACTGTGAAAGAGAAAGCACCTGTAGAATACTTGACATGGAAACTGTTTTGAAGAACAGATGAGAGAAACACCTAGCAGAGAGCACAGAGAAATAATTGATCCCACCATGAACTGGGAAGAAAGATTCAATGGCATTTTACAGACTCTCTGTTACTTGATTAATTCCCATGAGAGCCCTCAATATACCATGACATTCTTCATAACCTTACAATTTCTCTGTCCTATGACCTCTACACAAACCATTATGTTCACCTTTCTTTCCTACTTCCAATGGGTTTCTTCTCCTTTTAAAGTACCAGGCAGTAATATCTGTAAATAATATAAAAAAAAACTTAGATCAAGCTAGTGAGTAATTAAAGCTTGTTTTGATGGATTTTATTTGTTGTTGTTGCTGGGATTTTTTAACTAAGAAGAGTAAAAAATAAATTATATGCTCTGGATGGAAATGAATGTTTTTATTTATTTAGTTGAGCAAACACAAGGGGCCATACATTCAAAATATCTTATAATTTAAGATATGTAAGATGAAAATCCAAGTTATTTCACTCTACAGTGTGCTTCAACCCTTGTCTTTCTGCTGTTGAGAACTGCATGGAATGTGAACTGCCTCTGGCTCCGATTCTAATCATACTTGTGCTAATGTAAATCCAAAATAACCACTCTGAAGCCAGTTTAAAGTGCTGTAATTGAGGGAAGGATTAAAGCATTAAGGACATTTTTTAAAATAGGGATTTAGGTACCTGGTCACTGAAATATCAATTTAAATCAGATTAAAATTTGACAGAGGAACTTATCCTGCTGTCAGTCACATGTTACAGTGACCTCAGTGGCATTCAGAGCCTGGGTATTTCAAAGATAAAAGCCCAGTTTCTCTTCATAAAATTTCTAACCTGCTGATGCAAGTGCTAACAGAATGGGGTTTGCCCTTTGCCTGGCATCAGAAATATACTGTCATGTTTTGGTTCTGTCTCTTAAACTGTGAAGTTGCAATCAGTGCACATATTTGTATTTTCTCCCTTATTGGTACTGGGCATCTTTGAACATTTGCTTTCGTATTTACAGGGAAAACTCAACATCTTAGCATTTTTTTCTTAGCTGATATTTGAATGAACATACATTCCCTTTACTTTTCCCTTTTGTCTGTCCTTGTTGACCATGCAGTAGAAGCAGTGAGATTATTCACTGTGAATGTATTATCACTAAAAGTCAGATCTGTCCTCAACACTTCAGTAGAGAACTTACATCTGAAAACATTTCATTATTTGCAAATATTCTTGATGGTTTACAAGTTATTTCAGTGAAGAGCATTTTTGGAATGCTTTCATCAGACCACAAATTACTTATTATTTTCAGTGTGCCATGGTCACCTAGCATTATTTCTTCTCCCCAATTAGATGATTGTATTATTTTGAATCAGAAATTAAAAAGAAGGCAGATAAGGATCCATAATAATTAGCATATATGTGTAAAACTTTCTTGATACGTTTCAGCTCTGGCCCAAGAACATTCTAAATAACCACTTTCATATTAAATTATCTTTCTGTTTTCACTGCAGAATATTTGAAGCATCTGAAGTCTGAAACGCTCCTTTGCACAGGGATGTTGGTACATGGTCAGTCTGCCTTGTGTGGTTGATCCTCTTTTGACAGCTGATTGGGGTGACAGACTGTGGCTGTCAAGGGGCCTGGGGACCGAAGTGATGGGGTGCAGTGGATGCCTCTGCTGACATGGGGACCATGGGACAGACCTCTCTGGTGAGCAGAGTCACTGTGTTAGAGGCAGAGGAGGGCTGTGGCAGAGGTTCAGAGAGCTGAACATAAGCGTCTGGGTGACTGAAAGGCATCTCAGACCTCAAGGTATGGGACTTGACAGGCAGACTTTTTTGTAAATGTGAGTCAAAGAGAAACACCTAAAATGGATCAGGTTGCAAACTGTGGGCAGCTGAGCCCTAGACCTCTCAGGCAGTGATGCCAGCAGGTGACTCAGCTGACAACCCACTAAGGACACAATTCAGCTCCATAAATGTTGGGATCCAGTCCAGGTGTGCACAAAACATTGAGGCACTTGAGGTGCAGGAGCCTTGGGGGATGCACAGCCCTCTGGGACAGCTGCTAGGTGCTATGTTGGGTGCGACAGAGATTCTAAAATGATGACAGATGTCTGTCGGGAATCAACTGAATAAATATTTAGATGGCTATTTTAGGATGAACTGAGTCATTCCCCAAGCTCTGGTGGTTGTTCTGACTTAATTACCACTGGCTATAACAATAGATCATATGCAGGTGCCTGCTTGTGAGTGTGGTTGGGAAATCCCACCCTTATTGTCTATACATGCCTACGTGGACATTAAATGGGCAAATTCCGACTACTCAGACATCTCCTTAAATTGAAAACTAATTGGAGATCAGTGTGACCTGCAGGCAGATATTAGAAGGGGGAGTAGAAGAGAAAGAACCTGGGAAATGCAGGAACTAGAAGCGGGTATATGTTACTGGGGAATCTTTGTCTAAAGAAATAGGAAATAGCCTAAATTAAGCTAGAGAACAGCGCTGGTGGGCAGAACACTCAGGAACTAACAGAGAGGCTCAGAAGTGTAGGATATGAAATTAGCAAGTGTTAAGATAATAGAGATATGTCCCACTTGTCACACAAATTGTAACACAGGTATTGAAAAATATGCACTGATGAGGAGCAGCAGAAATGAAGAAAAATGTCATGAAAAATGTCATGGAGGAGTACTGTAAAAATGCAAGAAATATGACTGAAAGAAATAGGCAAAGAAAATATGGGGGGGAAGGAATCTAAGTCAAACTCATTTCAGAGTACGACAGCTGAAAAGGTTTTAGCAGAACGTTGCTACACGTCTGACAATTTCTTACTTTTAGAAATCTACAGAGATTGCAGTATTATTAGGGAGAAATACTGTCAGATACTTCAGTGGTATAGTATGGTGTAGCAGGATGACCACATTTTTTATAGTTTGGCCTTGGACTGTGCGTGACTCATAATCCTACATTGTTCCTAGATAATGCGAAAATTATTGTTACATTAGCTGGTAATGTTGCTCATAATTTGATTACATTTAATCAGTCTCCGTAAGTGGATAGGCTGAAAAAAAAGCCTCGAAGTAGTTTTCTAAATACATTACTGTTATTATTTCAAAATGGCAAACTTTGATATATTAGGGGAAGTAAATGGTAAAGTGGATTGGATTTGCATTGGATTGGTGCTGAGCCCAAAGTCATGAGTGTCAGGAGAGAATAGAATTTCCTCAATCAACGTATCAAAATTTATTTGGACCTCGAATCTCTGGCGATCGAAAGAAATTTGTATGAAAGGGCTTCTTAAGGAGAGTTGCAGCATGTGAGGAAAACAAGAAAGATGAAAAAACAGCCTTCAAAAATGTCAGAGCTAAGAAGCAATTTTCTCATGCTTTAATAAAATAGTTTTTTTGTACTCCATTCTTCTCAACTTCTAATTTCTTTGTTGCCACTCTGCTTGCCTTAAATTAAATAGAGAAGAATAGAAGAATGAGGAGAGGCCATTGCTGAGAAGCATTCTTGAGAGAGCTCTTAAGCCACATTTTCCATTTGCTGTAGTGCATAACAGGGAGCAAACAGGAATAAACGGCACCAGCAAATGTCTGAGGAGCCCTGCAAAGTGGAAATGACATTTTCCCAAGGCAATACATAGCTGCCAGTGTAAGCCTTTTCGTATCTCTCCCTGCACCCATCATGTGGTATGGAAGGCCCAGACAGACAGTGGATGGAAGTGAGGAGTATCTGCTCCCTGGAACTCCTTCCCACAACAGAAGGATGTCAAGGGCTGCTGGTGAAAACAGTTTGACATCATGCGTTTTCTCATGGTTCATGGGGACTTTCACAGAAACAGGCTTTCAAGAATTCCAGATGTGTGAGTTGACCTTGGGGGACACCAGAATTTCCAAGCCCAGAATACATCTGCCCAGGCATCCACTGGTTTGAGAATGCGGTACTGCCCTGTGCCAGGCAGGCATTACAGTCCATGCTACAGATCCTCCCTGGTCACCACCTCTGTCTGGATATTTGCCAGGGTTTTTTAATGAGGGAAGGGAAGTAAAGCCTTTAGAGGTAGAAGATGAAAATTTCTTATTAGCACTCACAGCCTGCTCTGTGTTTTGAGCTATCAGGTTGTCTGGGAAGCCCAGAGGGACAGATGTTCTCTCCTGCTTTGTGTTTGCACAACACTTAGCAGTGCGAATGACTGGCTCCTACTTGGGACATTTGGGAATAAGACAATACAAATGAGACTATTAACTCTTCCTCAGACAAATGCATCATCCCTTTCGTGGTTGCTGGAATCTGAAGTGTGCTTCAAAAGAAAAAAAGAAACCCACGGAAACCATTCTTAAAAAAGCAAAAATCTGGTTTTGCTTTAAGAAATCTTGAGGGTAATATGTTTCCTTTGCCTAAAGGAAATCTCTCGGCTATAATGTAATTTCTTATCTTATTATGTACTTCCCCCACTAATTATTACCATTCCTTCTCAGTTTGGACTTTAATTATAAAATATCAATTACAATTTCTGCATGTTTATTGGATGGAATGGCTATCCGATCCAACAATTATCTGGAGTACTACACTGAATTCAGGCTCAAAGCTCTATCTTTTCAAAAGGAAAAAGTAATATGAAAACCTGCCAGTCCCTAACTGACCACAGGAGATAGTTCCTTCATACCAGTTTTGATAATAAACTATGAAAATTGATTTCTGAATATCAATTAAGGTGTTTTCCAAAGCAATCCTCCAGGTCTGCTTAATTTTTTAATGGTTATTTTTATTGAAAGTATGGAAAAACTATTAAAAATATAATTGCATAGCTTTCAGCATGGGAAAAAGATGAGATGGAACATTTTTATTACACAGATTTGAATACGTTTGATTCAGCTATTTCACTGCTTCATCAAGTGCGGTGGCCAGCCCCTGCTATTGCCTCTGGGCTACACTGTCCAGGAAATGTCCAGATTCATATTCTAGGGATGAACGGCTAAAAGAGCTCCAGGGCAAGTTTGTATTCTAAACAGCAGCCTGGCTTCATTATAGAAACACACAGGAGTATAGCAACATTCACTTCAGAGGTGGTGATTTTTGCATTTGCATTGACAAGGAATATCACCCTTGCTGGCTGGTTTTTGCAGTGCTCGGGATAAGTGTTGCACCTCCGTCCTGCTGGCTGCAGTAAGACTGTTCTTGCAGTGAAATGGATAAGGGAGGCAGGAGCAAGTCCTTCACTGAATGTATGGAGGGTTGGAGACCTCCATGCGGACCTCAGGGCATCACCTCTCCCTGCTGAGTCTGTTTTCTGCCACAACACTATCGAGTGTGTTCAATTCTAATTAATTTACCTGAGCTAGTTTTGCTGCAGTGTGCTTGATACAGTAAGAAATCTGTCCAGAGTAGGAAAAAACATAGCAGCATTGTCAGAGCCATGCTGGTGATGGGTGGGGGTGGGTGGGGAAGTATCCCACCCTTGGTGGATTTTCCTGTGGCAATAGCTGGATGTGCCTTCCTCTTCCGTCTGCTTCATCTCACACAATACATATTCATACGTGTTTTGCATCCAGCCTTTCTTTTCCAGAGCACTTGTGCCCCATGCCTCCGGTGAGAATCTGCCTCCAGTTGTTCTTGCTGTTCCTGCCTTTCTACTCCAAAGGGCACCTCCCTGCCCAGCTCCTCCTCCCTCATTTTTTTAGCTTTTTCTGTCTCATCAGTGAAGCTCTAGATCAATAACCAGTCATGTTGGAGAGGGCTGTGACAGTGAGCCATACTTTTAAACCATGATGCTCTACCCTAATCAAGTCTTTGATGCCATGCTGAAGTCCTTTCTGCCCTTCACCTTCCTCTTTCTCCTGCCTCTGCTGAGTACCTGCCTCATGACATCTAGCAGATGGCCATGAGTGCTTTTTCTCAGGCTCCCTGTTTTCCCCGGCAGGCAGGAATGCAGCCATGGCTCCTGGTCCCTCCTGTTGGGGCTGGGTCTGCCGCTGACACCTTGAAACACCACCAGGTGCTCCTACACCCTGCCTTGGGACTTGCCTTTGGCACTTCCAACGGAAGTCCCTAAACTCTTCTGGTCTATGAAAAGGAAGGGAAAGAGAAAATGGAAGAAAGATGGGATGATGAGAAAGAACAATGCATCAAGTGGAAGTTTTGAGTAAGAAAATGAGTAGTTGGGCTGAGAGCTGCAGAGCAGGCAGGTTGGGAGCCCTGGCACGGACACAGTTTAGACACCATACTGCTCAACTCTTCCAACACACACGAGACTTCCACCCCTTCTCAGGGGTAGCAGATAATATGAGTCTGTGAGTCAGTTTTTAGTGGCTGGAAACAGAGGAACCACTTGTAGGGTTTGTTCTGTAAAACATTTGCAGCTGCTACTTCAGCCAAGTATCAATTTTAATACACAATATCATATGAAAACATTCATATACCAAAAACTTGACAATCTAGAGCCACACAGTATTGGCAGAGAGCAGCATTTACGTGAGAGAGGTTGGCTGAATATCCTCTTTAACAGTGCAAGCTCTTGGGCGCTGCAAAACTGATGGTCATGTTGCCCAGCAGACTGTGGAGATGCCAGAGAAATTGCTTAGCAAATGGCTGTATATGGACAGTGACATTTCACCAAGTTAGATGAGAAGTATTTATGGATAGGAGCCACTTTTTTTTGCTCTCTGTTTGTACATCTCTTAGCACAGTGAAATCCTGGCCTTTTTTGTGGGTGGCAAAGTGTTGCTGCACTACAAAAGAAAAATGAAAAGCACAGCAGGAGGAGCTGATTGTAGGCTTTCCTATTAACTCTTTGAATGCATATGGTTGGCAACATACATCATGATTGTATCACAGCTTCTTCTATGTCTTCAGCATTGCTGCCAATTAATGCTTTTCAGTGCCTCCGCTCGTCCTTAGGCATCACGTTGTGCTGGGAGCAGCAAGGCTGGTGGCCTCCAGTCAGGGTACCACCATGGCAGGGTGAGCCACCCCAGGACTTGGTGTGCTGCTCATGGATTTGCTGCAGTCAGCTGAACGGGACCAAGGCAACGGCTGCCATGATGTGAAACGCAAACTGAGCTGTGTGTAGCACACAGCTGGAATCTGGTACTGTTTTTGCTGTGCCCAGCTCAAGTGACAGACATGAGAAATCTCTGTGTCTTGGCAAGCAAGTGGCATTCTTATGATTGTTTGCAACATGCTGCTGCTGACGAATAGATGAGTGCGGGTACAAACATGCTTCTGAGTTCGTGACTGGACTGCACCCTTTGCAGACATGTTCCTGCCTGAACAGGGACACAGCAGTGACTGCAGCATCTTCCCGTTGCTCCTGTCTATCACATTCACTGGCTCAGTGTTCGTGCGTAATGGGAAGAGTCGGATGAGTTACTGTGCTCGCTGGGCACAGTGTGCTTCGATCTGTATACTGTAGTATGCCATAACTAGTCACCTCACAGCTGTGTCTAAAGACAACAGGGATTTCTAGTAGTCTTCTACCAGTACTCCTGCCCTTGACATTTCTTTGCCTTTCTGTGCCTCGTGCTGCTTTTCTGTTCTAGTCACACCGAATTCAATCTGTTTGCCCCCATCTGCACAGAAACCTCGGCAGCCACAGACTCCAGGGTCTGAGAGTGGTTGAGTTTTGCCTTCTGTTCTTGGGAATAGTATGAATGGTATCCATATTCCTCTGCTCCCCTGCAGTCTAACTTGCCTGACATCAGCTACCCTTTCAAAACCACAGTCACAGAAATCACTGAGTTGTGAAAAATAGAGCTGGGAGGGCATCCAGGATTCCTTAGACTATTCCTTGTGCTTTGATTAACCCTTTTGAAAACAAGTTTGCATCTGTTTCCCTGTACAGGATCCTCATTATCCTCAAAAATCTCCCTTACCTTGCACATAACTGTGTACCTGTGATTTAGTTCATGTCCCCCTCTATCTTCATTGCTTGCTTGCCAGTTACTTCTTGGGACTCCTTATTCTCATTCTGATGATGAACCCCTGTCTGAGTTCTCCTGCTGAAGTGTGGCAAGCAATTTGGAAAAGCTGCAGTGTATGATGCACCCAACACAGAGAATCTGATGTCAGACTTCCTGATACTGCTCCACAAACATGATTGTAAAACTGATTTTGAGGATTCACCTTTAGAGATGAGAATAAGACCATAAAAGAAATGAAAAAATGCTGAGGAAGGTCATAGTAACAGACCCTCTTGCCCAGCACGATGTTTATGGTGGTGGCATTGGGAGATGCTAATTTGATGGTACATTTGAAGCAGGCCCTTTTCTGTAATCCATTTCCCTCATACTCCACCAGTATTAAATATCTGTGATCAGGGTAGAAAAAAATACTGTTTGTGAGGGTATTCATTTCCTCTAGAAAAAACAGTGGCATGTTCTGTAACTGGTAACTTTCTGCTTTAGAGAAGATGAGATGTGCTCATCTGTGACTACTTCCAAATTAAGGATGAGAATGACTTCCAACTAATCATACCTGCTCCACTGAGAATGCAGCATGTGCTAGAGACAGACACATCACAGACTCTCCAGAGATAGACCTGATACTGTCTTAAAACTACTTAGGATTTTTCATTCCCATAAATCTGTTCCATGGCTCTAGTTGTCATCAACTTCTCTCTTATTTCCTTGCCAAATTTATGACCAGCAGCAGGTGTTGACCTATTTCTTTTTCACATAGTCTTCCCTTGCTGATGTTTCACAGCCCAATATAGAAAGAAGTCTTCCTCTTTCAGCTTCCACTCTGATGGGCTAACCAAGGCAGGCTCTTAAAGTCTTTGTATTTTTCTCTGGATAATACGTATTACACATCCCTGCCCTTTCTTCCAGTAAAGATTTATTCCTGTCTGGAATGTTTTTCAAATTAGCTTTAATTCTGTTATGCCAGAGTTTAAGGGTTGGGTGAAAATGACAAACTCATTTCACACAGCCTGTATAAAAAAAAAGACTTCAGAGGAACTGTTTTTAATTACTAGCTTCGGCGAGATTTGAATTATCAAGCTGTTTGTCTCTAGTAAACAGCATCAGTCAGATTTTTAGGTCACATAAAAATGAGTGAGTCAGGAATTCACAGTTAAAAAAATGTACCAAACAACAGAAAACTCAGACGGTCTCTTGAGGATTCCCTCACCTTGGGTGGAAGTCTTGTGCAAGCCACTGGGGCTTTTCTGATCTGTTTTTCTTAAGCTGCAGCTGCATCCAACTCTACACAGAAAAACAACATGACCTACTCCCCAGGGCCCATCCCTTTGCAAGCCTCGCCCTCTCCACCACTTCTGTACTCCATAGAGGACCAAAGCCTTTGAGATAGGTTCAGCTTTACATGGTCGTAACCAAGCTAAGGAAAAAAAAAAATGGAAAATTTTCATTTTCAATTATCAGATTTTTACCAATGCTCATTAATACTGTCAGCCTAGAAATCCAAGATCACAGTTTGCAGATAAGTATACTCTCAATGCAAGATCTTGGATAGAGAGAGCCGAAGAGACAGTGTAGATCTTGAGGGTTTTTAAACCATTTTTCTGTGGAACATTTTAGCGCTGCAAAGCTTGGAGTTATGCTGTAAGGAACAGTGGGAACCCCATTTCAGCAAGACTGTGAGGGGATGGCTATAGAGGGAGAAAGAAACCAGCATAAATCAGGAGAGATATTTTCTGAGTTAGAAAAAATGCCTCTTCTGAAAAAGTTTATGCACAAAGACCACACAGTTCAGTCTTCATAAAGATCCTTTGTTTCCAGTAAGAGCATGTTTTCAGAAAGGTTCATAGGTACACAAAAGCATACCACAGCCAGCTTTAGCAGTGTGTGATAGCATAGCATAAAAGCAGAGAAGAAAAGGTAAATTTTTTTAAACATAAAGTGTCTGCTCCAGGAAGTTATCTGTCAACACTTTCCTAATCTTCTGTTCCCAAAGGAGTAAAGACGTTCATGCCTCAAAAATACTTAACACTCCATTCAAAGTCACAATAAAAAATTATTTTATTTTTTTAAATTTTGTCTGGAGATATGGGTATGGTGTGGACAATGCAGTTATGCTAATAAATCTCTTTGTCAACATTCAGCATATATCTCTCTTTTCTGCATCCATTCTGAACTGTGATGCACTTCCCACAACAGAGCCATGAGTGAATCTTTGAATCTTTTCTTGAACAGCAGTTTTTCATTTCATTTTATGGAAATTCACTGACCTGAGAGTTTTCCAAGACCAGTATAATCTGGGTATAATATTTTAAGGCACACCTACATTTCCTGATTTCATCTGCAGAAAGGAAACTATCTATTAACACTCTACCCACCTCCATTTCAAGCATATTTATTCTCATCCTCATTTTCTTGTGCAGCTTACACAAGCTTTAGGATATTGGGTTGGTCTTTGATCCTTACATGTAAGAAAAGCTGGTCACTTTTCAAGAGTTACAATACACATTAAGAATCTTTCAAAAATTTTAACCTTGGAGGGTTTTAATGCCTGACCTGGAGGAATTAACTGGGAGGTGAAAGTGTGGATTCTGCAAATCTACCATTTTCTGTCCATTACAAGGAGGTGGCTAAGAGTGGGCAGGGAATGCAAAGAAGTTCTCTGTCCTTAGGAGCCTAGCAGCTTCCCTGAGAGTCCATGCCACACATGTACATATATATATTTATGTATGTATAAATATGTATGTATATAAACACACATACCTATGTTATAGAGAGAAAGGGAGAGAGAGAAATTTTGGAGCAGAAAGAGCAAGGGAAACTTCACCCTTCCAAAGAATTATGAATTCAAAAGCCCAATAAAGGAGTTTGTAGTCCCATGTCTGGACACTGTGCACTGAGGAGGTAAAAAAACCAGAACCCAAACACATTGACACATGATCTCTGTAAATGAAGGTAGTTATCAGATTAATGTCTATGTAAGAGGCACATTATTGCTTCTTAACAGTAATGGTGTCGCAATTCCAATTACTTCTGTAGATCTTGCAACACTATTTTTGAACAGAACAATTAGTTTAATTACACTTTGTTTTCAAAGTGGCTGAGCACTCATCTGGCTCTAAAAGCCAGCAAAGGTTAAAGGGTTTCAGCTGTTGTTTCTGAATGAAGGAAGGCCATATGACATGGGGGCCAGTGCAGCCCAAATGAGCTCATCCAGTGCTCCACCCAAAAACCGGCTGCAAAGCCCAAAAGCAGCTCACTGCTCTCCAGTTCTCTGTGTAAAACATAGATAGGGAGTAAGCCTGAGGGAAAGGAAATGCTGTGTGGGAGTGGAGCTCAGTCCAGGGGCAGAGCGTCTCTCAGTTCTGGTGATGATGGATTTGACTGCTCTTGGAAATGCAGCCGAAAAGCAGTGCCTCATAGAGATGGCAGGGAAACCCACGTGTGCAATCATGGGGAGAAAATAAATCAAAAAACTACTCTGGGATTTGTCAGGTAACAGATTTGCAGCTGTGAACAGTCAGGGGTTTGTTATGCTTTTGTAAGGCAGTGGTAGTCCCACTGAAGCTGAGGAAGGGTAAGAGGTAGGGCAAGGACAGATGTCACTCTGGGGTTTAATTTCCTAAAGGCAGAGATGACCGAAAGGGAGCTGCAGAAGGGAAGAAATAGACCTTTTGAGCTATGCTTCTGAAGCAAACAAGAAGGACGGAATAAAGGAATTGAATAATTATGTCCCTCAGAATGACAGTTCCTCATCTGGGACAGTAACAGCTGAGAAGGAAAGATGTGAAGGTTTGAGGTAGCAGAAAGCCCTGGGAGGGAGGTATGGTATTTGTAGCTGGATGATCGCTTCAGGAGCAAAACTGGGATGTTACATGAGCACAACATGAACTTCCCCACAAGCTGTCCCACAAGTTTCAGAGATCATCCAAGGAAGAGTATTTATCACTTACTCTCTGCTCTTCACGTTTTGCAGTCAGTATTCGTAACTCTGCAGCTTGCAGGACTTAATTAACGATTTTAATTCCCACTTTTCATGGCAGTGAGCAAGGGTATGATTTTTTGAGAACACATGGTTTGTTTTGCCCGGTCTGCGTTAGATGCTTGACATGTGACAGGGTAATGCAATTGTGCAATTAAGTCCTGAGTTCTGTAATAATCTCAGACTTCAGTTTATAAATCACTTACACCCTATTGCCTCATGCTGGAGGGGAAAGGAGTTTGTGCATTGACCTTCCATGCTGCTTCTGCAATTGCTCAGCCTCACTGATCTCTCTGGAAGTTGCAAGGGACTTACTGGAAAATCCAACTACAGTAGACACAGGCAGAGAGGCTGGAGAGCAGGTATAAAGACCTGCACGTCCGTCCTGCATTCAGTGTGAATCAATGCTATTCATGGGTGCCTGCCCTTTCTCACAAACCCGCATTACACTTGCATGAGTGTATCTGAGCAGAGGATCTCAGGAAGAAGTGGAGTGTGTCTGCTCATTCACACCAGCAGCAGCCACAGTGGTGAGGTGACCAAATGCAATGTGCAGCAGCAGCAGTGCCTGCTTGCAGGTGTGCTGTTCGAGGGGAGCACACAGAGTGTGCTGCAGCCACTCAGACCTCTGCTGTGAAAAGCTGTCGCTTCATTGCATGTCATTCCAAGCAAAGTAGCCTGGAGAAATAACCCGGCCTTTCCACACTGCTGCGCTTGCAGGTCCTGTGAGTTGGTTTCCACACGGAGACCCTGTCACTGCTTCCATTGCCAACGCTCTGCTTTGTAGGAGCAGCGCAAAATAGTCTGCCTATCCTCTATGCTTCCCTTCCCCTGCTCTGTGCCAAGGGTGCCCACGTCCTTACCTATGCCTCTGATCTGACACAGGACTCCTACTCCCTTTCTGCATGACTCGTCTGAGCCAGCTTTTTTTGTCACTGCTCGTTTATTTTTCTATTGAAACCATTGGTTGTTTCTGAATAATGAGGAATGAGTGTAAGTACGAGGGATAACCTTGCTGGGGCTTCGCTTGGCTCGGGAGTCCCTCCATGTGCTCCATCTGCTCAGCTGGGAAGGCATCAGCTGCTTCCTAATCAGCACGACAAAGAGATCCCCACAGTTCAAATGGGCAGAAGCAAACAAGGAAGAAGACAGGAGGATCTCAACATGTCAAACTCCTGAGCAACTTTGAAGGGCCCAGGAGTGAGGGCAACTGTTTCACAGCTTTGGCATGGATCAGTCATTTCCAAGTCACTGCCAGTTTATTTGCTTTCTTGGTGCATTTGGCATGCAGCAGCCAAGAAATCATCCTGCAGAGGCACCGTCTTCCTCCTGTGCTCTGCAATGCATCCCTGAAGCCACCATCTTTTCACCATTTTGTGACCCTGTCAGCCCTCAACATCTCATACAGCATGTCTTGGACTCTCAGATGGAGAAAGAACCTGTGTAGGATGCATTCCTATCCTCTTTCTCCTGGTGCTTCAGTCTCAATGTTCAGGGCTGAACCAGGTGAGAGGGAGAGTATCTGGATGGTGGTTCCTTGCACAAATCGGTCATGCTGGATCACTGAAGAGGCCAGAACATGATCCCAAAAGAGACCAGTAGGGGAATCCTGGTCAGGTGATCCTCTCAGCCATGCTCACAGTGGAGCAGGGCTCATGGTGCCAATGATCTTCCACTGTCCTTTCCGTGCCCTGCAATGAAGGAGTTGTACTCCAATCCAGACTTTAATCTGCTGTACCATTTCTCTTATTGATTAAGCCACTTGCTCGTTTTGTGGGTTGCAGTCGCAGAGCAATGTTGACATCTCCATGTGGACACTGAAAAGACACACTGAAGCCAAAGGCTCACAGAACTTCAGGACCTGCAAGTGGATGAAGCACCTGATTCCCTTGTGGGTTTTCAGCAGCAAAAATTGCTGATGCGTACAAGCTTTGCTGGCTTCCCAAAGCAAAGCATCTTGGAGTGGAATTTTGTACTCGCCTTCTGTTAGCAAACCTGCTGCAAGAGAAACCTGTCACGAGCCTTTAGTTATAACAAGGCTGCATTCCTACCTTCGATGTTATTAATACATCAGTAAAGATTACTTGTAATATTTTTCACTTCTGTAATGTGTTCTATCTGGGGAATCTCAGCACATTTTGCAAACATTAATTAATAAGACTTGCAACACGACTGTTTACTAGCTAAGTGTTGGAGTTTCCGCCTGCTCTAGACGTTCTGTCTCCCACATCCAGAAGAACCTACGTCAGGACGTGCAGCAGAGGGACATGGTGTTAGAATGCCCACACTGCCCTTGTCTGTACTGTGGCATCAGATTACGTGCTTTAGAAAAACAATCTGATCCTGGAACAGAGATACTTAGATAATGAGAGTACTATGTATGTTGTAACAGCTGGCTTGAAAAACAAGTGAATGAGTTGGTGGCTAAATTCAGATGAGTGTTGTGCTGGATGGAAAGGGGTTTGGCTTTTTGGAATTTATAAGCCTTGTTTTTCATGGGCTTGTGTTGCCCTCATTTAAACTTTTATTTTCTTCAGTTGATGTGCTAGTAGTAGGAATTTTATCTGCTTTTAGTAAGAAATACAATTTGAAAAGGTTGTACTCATTCCTATCTGTTAGCCATGTTTCTTTATTGGCATCTTGTTTATTCAGACATCTCCATTCCTCTTGTTTGTGCTTGCGGACCTTCTGTTCACACGCTTATGTAGATATGATTTCTCTGACACAATTACAAAGATCAGTCTCATTTCTTTTATTTTTGAGTATGTTCCTTTATTAGTGTTCATCCTCCAAACCCAATACCAAAATGTTTTCTCAATAAAGATATCAAGACTTCCAGAATGAACCTATTTGGTTCTTGACTCTCAAACTTTAAAGTGATACCTCAAAGGCAATGCCTCTTGTGCCTGAGTTTATTTTCATGCCAATTACTTTTGTGCATTTCTGTATTTCTGTGCTGAATCAGTGTAATGCCAGAGAATCTAAAAAAAGCCAGATAACTATCTGTGGAATGATAAATAAATCTGCCACAAATAATCTGAAACAAGGTTTAAAAAAAAAAAAAGCATTACCAGCATCTGACACAGAGGGAGAAAAACATATTGCTGCTGTTGCTGTTGCAGTTGAAACCATTTCTTGCTGTTCTTAATTACTTTAAGTTGAGTTTATCTGGGTTTTGCTAATACCCCATACCAGAAAATTTCTACGAGTGAAAAGACCATTTCTTATGCCCCTCAGTGTTTCCCAGCAAAATATCAGATCTCCTCCCCTTTTCCATCCCACTGAAGAGCCACTATTTCTGAATAGCAAGTATTGCTGAAATTGATCTGCTTTAAATGAGAAAGTCTTACTATAGGAGGAGCTGACATGCCACAGAAGGGCCACAAAGTTGAACTGTATTGAAATTCTGATTACTTTACCTTTTTTACATCCTTAACAACAGTTGGGATGTAAACAGTAGCAAGAGAGTCAGTCCTCTTACCCAAGCTCAGCAATACAACATCCCACAGCAGCAGTAGGGTAATAGAAGTGCTGTGATGAATTGATGGGTTCATTAGTCTACAATCAATGGATAAAACTTCATAATAAAGTAGACCTCACAGGAGCCAAATACCAGTGCTTTAATTGCAGCAGGTGCTCGGTTCCAAGATATGTATTAAAAAGAAAAATCAAATGTTTCAGTGGAATAATAAATCCCTAGAATCAAGTAGTCTACTTGATCTACAAGAACAAAGAACAAGTTGCAAAGAGAGAAAAGAAAGAAAAGGGAACACATGAACTACTATGCACATTTCCAAATTTGCAAACTGGAGCTGTATTTCTGAAAGCTGAGTATGTTGCCTGTTTTCTGGCCTCTTGTGCAGTATTGTCTGAGTACATGCAATCTGAAACATGCTCAGCCCCACAGCACTTTTGTGAGGCTGGGGAAGCTCTCTCAATGCCTTTCATGGGCAGACAAGTGACAGCTCACAGGCACAAGTGTGTCCAGGCACTTCATCCCTGCCTGGCCAAGTGGGGAGAGAGTGTGCAAGGGATTGGCTGGGAAGGAGCGGGAAGGGATGGGAAGGAGCCCAGTCCCATTGGCCCTCTCCTGCCCCTTGGCACAAACACACTGCTCATTTGCAGGCATTGCCATTTTGGGAGCAGGACACGAAAATGAGCTGTCAAGTTTCTTCTCCTGCAGGGATTTCAGTTGCGTCTGCAGCAGTTCTCCTTCACAAGCTGCTCTTGGCAGACAGAGAATCAGGCTGGAGTTTTGGTGAGCTGCACCTTCTTCCTGCCTCTGCAGCTGGGCTTCTGTCCCCACTTCCAGGAGCTGCTGTCCATCACAGCTCTCTTTGCATCAGCTGTACACAGAGCAGGACTCTCACCTCAGCAGGCTGCAGCTGTAACACAGACTCCAAGCAGCTCTAGCAGGAAAATATGCACCTTTTGCTCACTGGGTGCAGGTGAAGAACGTGTCTCCTGGAGGTGTTAAACCCCAAACCCCCACTGGTGTGGTGGAATGATATAAATCAAGTGGGAAAAGAGGGCATCGTGTGGGTGCTACAGCACCAAGCTACAGAAAAAAGAGCAATACGTACCATCAGATCAGGAATTTTTGGGTTTGTGGCCTACTAGACATGATAGATATGATTGGAAATGTGATCATTCTAGCATTTGGGCCAAATTCTGTTCTCAGTTATTCAGTTTTGCCTCTGCTGCGGTTCTGGGGTGCCCAAATGATAGTGTAGTTAGACAAAAAATGGACAAACCTAGACCTGATTTTAATCAGTCCACATGCCACTTACTTCAGCAGAGATTATGTAGTTTATATGAGAATTGATTATTTCCTATCGCACACACTCAAGTTCCCAAAGAAATATACAGTCAAAACATGCTTAGAAAAATTAAAGGAATAGGCTAACAGCAAGTGATCTCAGAAATGTCCATGGCCAACAAACATGTGATGGAGCACAGTGCCTTGAGTATAAATGTAAGGGAGGATATTTACATAAATAAGAATAAACCTGTTTTTAAAAACACTATGATAAATATACATCTCTGATAGGGTATCTATATACATATGATTTTGGGCTTGTTTTTATATACATGTAAGGAATTAATGTGCTTATAGAGAGGGTGACATGAGTATATATTTTCATATCAACAATATTGCAGGGTATGTGTGTGAGTTTCAGTGTATTTTAATACATCCAAATATAAACACACACATAATGTGGGACACTGATACTTATGAGGATGCCTGTTCCTGTGGTCATGATAATCTCTGTAGTGGAACTGCATAGTAGGAACATTTTCGTAAGATTTTAAGATTTATGTTTTCCATATTTCAGACTTCAGAGATCTGTTCAATTTACCATAAGCTGGCAATTTACCATAATAAAAGTGGAAATGAGCTGCTTATGACTGATCTGTACCTCCTCATACGATATGTCTCCATGTCACACTCCTGTACCTCTTGGATCTGCCATCCACATCCCTGTGGGCACCCATGCTCTGCCCAGGGACGTGCTCCTGGGCTATCTCTGCAAGGAGCTGCAGTGGCAGCACATCTGCTGTCTCCATGGGCAAAACAGGCATCCTACACATGGTTGAGATTATAGGCTTCCCAGTAAAGCACCTTAAGAGTCTGACACGCCTGGTTTTGTAGCTGTTACTAGTCATACTATATCTCTTTTCATCTCTGGCTTCACACGACTAAAGAACTGGAGAGCTGAAGTTTTTTACTGCTGCAGGAAGAAAAGAGGAGAACAAAGGTGATGATCCAGGCAGAGAGGACTTGTGCTTTTCTCTGCCACAGGCTCTGCTTTTCATCTTCAGAGAATGACTTACACCAGTATTTTCAATACGTGGCCACTGGTTCCTGGTACTGAATATAGGGCAACTCATTTCATTACTCAGGCTTCAGCACCTGTCTTTGTCAGCCTGGTCTGAAGTCCTTAATGCTCAGTGCTGCTTATAACGTTAAGAAGGCTTTGCACACACCATCAAAGCCGAGACACAGTGTCAGTAAGAGATGCTCTTCGTGCACAGAGTAACTGCGATCAGCAACTCCTGTATCACTTTATATGCACTGTGCATATGCTGAATATTATCCACTGCAAATTCCGTTTTAGTGAGACTGCTGTGGGCAATTGTTCCTTTGTGCAAAGTGTCCTGCGAGAGCACAGCTATAGCTCACTATCGTCTCTTTCTTCCATTGTAACTGGAGTTCATTTCGTACTTTCTTGAGCTGATAGCTCTGGACTGCTATTGGTCCAATACAGATAGGGCAGAGAGGAAAAAAGACTTGGGATCAGCTCTACTTTCTGTAGCATCCTACTGCATTTTATCAGTTCATTGTTAACAATAGCTGAAGGCAAGGCCTAATGATATGCTGTTGTTAAGAAGAATGAGTCTGAATGTGCAAGGGAGAATATCATAAAACCGAAACAAAAATAGGGGCAATAATATGAATGTTTCATCTGCTATTAATCTGTTGAAAGATAATGGGTTGCTATTGAATGGCCTAATGAGAATGAATAAAATATGTATGTCATATAAATAAAGGGAATAACTGCAAAGGGCTGAGGGTCTGAAATGGAGCAGGAAGTAGCTTCTGTTCAACTTTACAAGAAAATGCTGATACATGAGTTGCTTTTTGCATGGCTGACAGGAATTCTTTTCAGGAGCCCAGCATTACCAGCAAAGCCTCTGCTGGCAGCTGGACATGGGTCAAAGGTAACAAGGATTTGCAGGACTGTGGCTTGGGGGCTTGTGAGCTATTTAACATTCAGGAATAGGAACGAACAGAAGGGAAGCCCTGGATACCAACAGCTAGAATAAGAAAATCTTGATCTTTCTTTTATTTTCGGTTTTTTTTTCCTTTTTTTTTTTTTTTAAATTTTTTTTTTTACATAAGTGGCAACATTTTCATTAGAACACCACAAAACAAATTATATTTTACCAGCAGGACAGTGCTTTAGTACTCTCAAGGTGGATGGTAACAGGAGAAGGAGCCCTCGAGACAAAAGAAAAGCTTCCTACAGGAAATTAAACCCAAGCTTTGCAAATAAGAACAATAGCCTACAATCCAGGTAAAACTACAGACACAAATGAATGAATGCAGAATGAACATTAGCAGAGCCTGAAGCAGCGACACCTCAAAATACAAAAGAGAGGAGAGTGGCTTCACAGCACCTACTGAAATGAATTTATAACAATATGCATACTAATGAACCTGAAACGCCACTTAGTTTTTGCATCCATTATTCATTGTTCAGCTTCATAGGAAAGGCAGCTGTACAATGGAACGATTACAGGGAGCATCTCTGGGAGTGGGATGATAACAGGGAGGAAATAGGAACAGCATCTGTTCCTTCACCCCGATCCCCTTGCATCAAAATTACCATAGCATTGGAAAAGGAAAAGGTTGCAAGGAGAGAAACCAGATGAGAGGCTCAAGATGTTTCAGAGGTTTTTTTTTAAATTTTCCCCCCTGCAATCTATGGTATCACTGTCCCTGAAGGAGCAGGAGGGGCCAGAGATTAAAAGAAATGCTGTACAAGAGCCTGTGCTCTCCCTCAGTTGTCTGAACATGTTTTTGGGGGTTGATATATTCTTCTGAAAGCAGAAACTGTTGATGATTAAAGGGCCTTATGTAAGAGAAACAATATAGATAACAAGTGGATCCAGTTCTGACAGCCAAAGCTGTGAAAGCTCCTGGGCACAGGGAAGCTGAAGAGAAGTTTTTAGAGAGAGAAGTTTTTGGAGGCAGCAGTGGTTGTCTGGGTATCCCAAGTTCTGCTGTGGTCCCTGTCCCTTTATGTCTGTGCAGGCAAAGGCTTTCCTGGATCATATTTGTCAGCCACCTGGAGCACTGTGTGACATGCTGAATCTGACCTGCTCCTGCCAGTGAGTTCACACCATCAGCCAAGACAGACCTGAGTGAATTCTTTCCAGTGAACTGCATCTTTTTCAGCCCAAGGCTAATTTGAAGAAGAATTATTTATGTATCTATAAATAATAGTAAAATAAATATATAAAAATATAATTTGTATATTTCTCTCTCTATATATATATATATATATTTTACAAATTTCCTAATGTTTCTTCTAAATTGAGTGCCCTTCACATTTTCTTTTCTGAGTATACAAGGCCTCAATAAAAGCACAGGGACTGATGCAGACCTGCTGGGATAACAGATACCTTTCTGCACTCCGCTGGCTTTATTTGCACCCCTTTGAGCAGACTGCAGCTGGCATGGGACTAAGTTTTATACGCTGAGATCTTATTTTGCATAAATGCACTGGAAAATAATGTCTGAGGTTGGAAGTGTTTGCTGGAGGTCATTTGCTCCACCCTTCCACAAAAGAGGGGGCACAGGCTGCTTCAGCTGTGAGCACCACAAGGTTTCAGGAGCTGTGTTCATATTTTCATATAAATATACAAAATATGCTGCACATTTACAACTTTTTGATGAAGAATCTGTGGCTAAATTACAACATTTATCAGGGCATATATGATTTTTACCTACCAAACTACAGAGAAAAGGTATAGGACAAACAGATTCATTGAAATCATAGGAGTTTTGCTGACTTTTGCATTTAATGTATCTTAAAACCTGGGAAAGCATGCTTTTGGGTGCTACACCTTCTGCAGTCACGCTCAGAGGGTTCATGGAAATTGCAGCATCTACAGGTAGAGGCATCACAGTTAATAATCTACCAGAGGTGAAAGTATTAGGCAATCAGGTGTTATATTCATGGGAGTTCAAAGCTGTGCTGAAATGTCTGTAAAGTTTTAAATTTTCATGAGATGGGAAAAATTTTTCATACACCTGGGTTATACTAGAATGGCTTGTGTACATTTCTCCAGGAGTACTGCTTCTACACCTGGGTTTGATATTGTAAATTTTACTGAAAAGAAATAAAGGTAACTGGTTTTTACAATTTCACATTTCAGAAAGCCAGTACATTAGGGTGAAGGAATTTTTTTTTGCTTTGTTGGTTGGTTTGGGTTTTTTCCCAAACCAAACGGGCTTTCTAGTTTTTGCTTGCTGAAAAACCCATAATATTTTGTTTGGACTACAAAAGGATTTAAAAAAAATAAAAACAAACATTGTTGTTAAAATTATCGTGTCCAACAGCTATATATCATTGCTACCTCTGTGAGAAGGTTCTGAGCTGTTGTACTGCTGGGTTTTTTCCACTGTGTTAAGTCATTGTCATGCAGAGACATTTGCAAAACTACAGCTTCAGTCACTTTTAATGAGTGAATTCCTGTTTTGTCTGATTTTCCCCAGTAACAGGAAAAAACAAAGTAGGTGCATAATTCATGTTTAAAATGTGTTTTCTTTACTTGAAGATCTAGTCTGCCTGTCTCTCTGTGTGATAATATGCTTGTTCTCATGATGTCTGTGTATTTATTTTAAATAAAAGACTAACTTTAAAGACTCCTGACATCCCAAATACAGTACACTAGGAAGAGAGCAGAAGGTTCGTCCTCAGGGATTTTGACTCTATTTTGTAAATAAAAAGCCTCAATGAAACCTGGATTCATAGCATGCAGATGTGTTGTTCATTATCTCTTTATGTATATAATGAATAAATCATAAAGTCCAAATAAAAGTGTATATTCATGTATACATGCAAATAGGGTTGCAGTAAATCAGTATTATCTGCCCTGCCTTGTGGTATCTTTTTATTATTGTTAAATATGTAGGAGCCGAGGAACTATATACTTTCCTTCCCATCCCATCACAACCTTATGTTAAGATTTCCTGACACCTGCAACTTACAGACTTTGCATTCACGTTGGGGGAGAAAAAAAAAGAAAAAAAAAGAGAAAACTCAGCTGCTTCATTGATGGATCAAATCAGACCTAGATAGATGAGGTGGTAAAACATTTTTCAAAAATCCCATCAGTTTGAATTATAGCTATACTCAGAAAATGCCTGGGGTTGCACTGCACCAGCGAGCTCTGCTGTGTCTCGGTGGAGCACAGCTCCTCTCGAGGGAGGGAGGCAGCCTGCGTTCAGGCTCTGCGGCGTGAGCCCCAGCTCTGCCACAGCCTGACCCCTAATCTGCCTCCCCTGCTACCACGGTGGTGGTATTAGATTGTTTATCTTGAATTTCGGGTGTGCCTATGTGATCAGCTCCTACAATGTGAGGCTTGTGTTTCAGTGGGTCCCCTGGATGCTAGGGCGATAGCAAGCAGCAACGCCAGCCGGGCGCAAACCTGCTGGGGGTGGAACCTACTGCCAGCCCTGAGGTGCAGGGCATGGGCTTCTGCCTCAGCTGGGGTGGCCACAGAAGGCTGTTTGAGACTTTGATACAAACTCTCTGCTTTGCCAAATGTATACATTTCTAGAAAGCTTTGGGGAAATTCTGTTTCTAGTGCAATCAGTGATAAAACTCCCTGGGACTCTGTGGGTTACACATCCCTATTTCAGTTTGCAGGACTAGCAGTGATAAATAAAATTGCTTGTTACTTTGCTATCGGGTTTCATCTGAAAATCAGGGAGAGTGAGTCCAGCAGTATGGGGTGCCACAGTGTCATTTTTATATAGCCACTATTTCTCTCTCTCTGCCTTTTGATATAACTAATGTCACACGCAGCAAGCCACACTGAGCGTGTTTCATCACTCCAATAGTGCCACCTCAAGACTTCACCTGATTAGTCTGTAGTCTGTCTGTATATTGTCTTTGTGGGATATTGTCACTTGTCTAGCTGTGTATGAAGCTGGAAATAAAAACTCCCTACTCACGTTGCCGTGCATGCCTCTAAATCATGTTGATTGTAAATAAAAGTAGGCTGCTACCCATAACAGCTACTTCTTACAGGAGATAATTGATTGCTGTGTGTGATGCTTATAAAATGACCAGGATTCCTTTTAGAAAGTAACTCCATCATGCTCAGTGATGGATAGCAAAACAGACTGCTACTAAAATGAAACTCACATTATGCATCAGGCCATGGTGTGCCCGACAACAATGTTCAGAAGGTCATTCTGATCTGATTTTTCAAGTTCATGTTGTTATTCTGGCTTTCTTGAAGCAGAATTCCAAATAGTCTGATTAATGGTGGTTTAGGAACCTCATCGAGCACAAATTTGTAAGAAAATGTTCTGCACAAGTTGCAGTTTTGGGTTAAAATATCACACACTGCCCATGATTTAATTCCTCCTCCATATTCATGTGCAGAACCCAAATGATGATGTCTGTTCATCTGCTTCAATAACTACATCTTCAGCTCTTGCTTGTTTCCAGCGTTGTGAATACACAGATGAAAAAAGACATGCTGTTCCATTTATAACCAGCAATTCCTTTGCTTCTGTCTAAAACAGTTTGCAGGAAACATTTTCGTGTTTCATGACTGAGCCTGGAGCAAGACTAAAGAGCAAGTGGTGGTGAGGAATGGCAGGCTTTTTTTGAGTTTCTGGTGGTCTCCTCTCAGTGCAGTCACACAGGCTGTTGCTTACCTACAGCAGAGACCCCATCTCAGTGTCCAAGACATTCGGGCAATTCTGCTATGAGATTACAGATTAGTGATGCAAAGGAGACATTTTTAAATATGATCTGACATAAATTTCACAGTAAATGAAAACTTCCCTTCCTCCACCTTAGCTTCTTTATACATAAAATCTTTGTGACTGAATTACCTATTTCCAGTCACCTCCTCAAAATATTCCACCCTCACCTTATCTCTTGAATACTGCATCCCACTCCCCTACTACCTTATCTTCCTACCCAATCTACCACCTTCCTTAAGCACTCCCAAGGCCCACTCCAGCTGCTGTGACACACCATTTTGCACACCTGTTTTCCTCCCCCAGCCAACACCCAGACCCCCCACAGCTTCCTTTCTCCCCAGGCTCCTCTTCTCTCCCTCCTCAGCACCCAGTCCTGCCTCTGATTCCAGTTTATTCTGTGCTGGTTATACCACACTAAGCAGAGTAATGCTTCAGGGTGGTTCATTAAGCAGTACAACCAACAGCTGTTGTGTGCTTGCTCTCCCATCCTCTCCACACAGGAAGATGTGTGCACAGCACAGTGTTTGCTTTTGAGATTCTTTAACTCTGAGTATGCATTAATGTGTACATATTTGTGTACATACATGTATGTTTGTGCATACTTCTGTATGTAAATGTACTTTTATATGTATACATATATAAACACACACACTTTGCCTTGCATTTATCTGAAAGGAAAAACCAGCACAGAAATGTGCTTCGCCTGTAACTACAGCAGGGAATGAGGGCTGGGATGTCTTAATTTTCCAGGGAGATTTCCTACTACCATTTGGGGCTAACTCCTGAGATCTCTATCAGATCCCACAAGAGTGGGTTTTCTCTTGGTTCTGGCAAATTCCACTGGGCTGAAGGAACGGACCATAGATCACTGCTTTATCCCAGACCTTTAGTGATAACACAAGTCTTTCAGACACTTACATCCTTTCCCTGAAATGTGAAAAATGAAAGGCATCTGAGAACCCGAGACCATATAAGACGGAGTGTGGAACTACTCAGCATACAGAGAATGACTGAATCCCAAAAATGTAGATGTGCTGTTCCGTGCTTCTGACATTGGTTCTTTGAATGACTGATATTTCCACTTAGATATTTTCAGGACTGTGTAGGGGAAGAAAGAGCACAAACCTGCTGGTTTGGAAGCCTTTGGAGAACAGCTGCTTGGCAAAAGCAGTAGTATTTCTATGCAGTTCACCAATTGCACACTCATTAGAGTGGAACAATTTAAGGCATCCCAGCTTTTACTCTTTCCTCTTCCTCTCTGACAATTTTGTGTGCTCCACTCAAAGCCATCTCCTTAGCTTTTTTCTATATGGATCTGTGCAATCCAACACCTCAGATGGAATCTTGTGTACTCCAGGGCACCAAGAACAACCGAATCATGCTGGATCCATACATTTGCTGCTAGCTGTGTGCAGGTAGGAGTGGGTTGCTCTGCACTGGTGCATGACATTCCTCTGATTTAAGGATTGGCATTTGCAATCAGCCCACACGTGTTTTTGCAAAGGCCAAAGCCAAGGATCAGGGAATGAGCCCACCCACCTTTTCTCTGGAGGCTCTCTGCATGCCCAAACAACAAGAGCAGGCGCTGCAGGACCAGGGTCCTTGCTTTTCTTCTGTCACATGGGGAGGTTGCATGCACTCCTTGGCACCCTTGTGCCCCTGACACATGGTGCCCAGAGTGATGTGTGTCCGTGGGAAAATAGAAGTGGTGGAAGTCACAGGGTGAAGTTTGGGGCAAGATTTCAGTGTGTGATTGAGGAGCTGGATGGGAGAAAGACTTTTGCACAGTTACAGTCCCAGGTATAAGCTTCTGTTTCCTATTAACTATGCTTCTGATGGGCATATACAAAATGCCTCATTGTATAGGATATTAAACACATTGTTATCATCATGAATAAAATTGGTTTGTTTTAGTGAGACTGAGTTAAAATTATTGACTGCTCTCCCTTCCATACCTTTTACTGCAGACTAGATAATGATGTGCTTATCTCTTAAAAATACCATAAGCTTGGACAAGGCATATGAAATTTTCCAAAGTAGAAATAGGACAGAGAGGAAAAAAGGGATTATCTCAAAAGTACATTTTTGCACACAGGTCTCCAGTTATACAGCACAGGATAAATCTAATCCTTCACTTCACTTCTGTTCACTTGGCTTTATTTCTTACGGGTATATTCTTCCATCAGATCCACAGGTGTATCTTTGTTAAGATAAACAAATAAAGGATGTTCTCAGGATGCAAAGCTCATCGCTGCATGCTCCTAGACTCCAAGTAATACTATCCTCTGGGTGCTTTACCATTGCTGCTCTGGGGTAAATGGATATCACACAGGGTCCACAGTTGCACACAACCAGGATATTTTTAGCTCAACACCAGCTGAAATTTTGGCTGTTTCGACTGCAAAATGCCTGAGGTGAAATAATTGCTGTGCAGCAGCATCCTCAGATGTGGTGCCAAGAGCCACATCAATGGCTGTGCTGGACTGAGCTGCATTGCTGCAGCCTCCTTGAAGTCGCAGCCCAGCCGTGCCACCCACCATGGCTGGCCCCTTGCAGAGGCCATCCTTCCACACATGGCAGCCCTGATCCCCAGCAGCTGCTCCCTGAGCACCCCAGGAAGGCACTGGCTTGGTCAGCTGCATTTCCTCATGCTCCTTCCAGCCATGCCTTCTTGAAGCCACCGCCCAGGGCTGCCTCATAGCACCTGCACATGAACGAGGTGGGTTTGGACTCTGATAGCATTACTGGAGGCCCATGGGCTCCCTCTGGCCTTTTTTGAAGTTTTCAGGCAAACACAATCTCATCGAAGAAACTGTTTTGGGAGGGAGCTTTTCCTTGTAAATGCAATTCAGTTTAGAGACTCTAAAGCAACGCCGTCCAGGCTGCCCTTGAGCCCTGCCCATCTGGGGCGCAGGAGGAAGCAGTCTGCCCTCACACAGGTTACAACCAAAAATCGTGGGCACATAAATTGATTATGGTTGGGGCCAGATGTTCTTAGCTTGATTGGATTTGGGTTTGCTTGTAGATTTCATAGAGAGAAAAAGCTAATTTTTGAGAGAGTGGAGCTCAGCATTTCTAAAGCTGCAGTCATTTAAGCAAAGCATTAGGTACCGGCACATCTGAGTAGCTCTGTGCCTTTATAAATTAATTTTGAGAAATGTATTTTTAGAAAAAGTTTTGTAGGTGAATGAATCCATTTTCATTGATAAAATCCAGAGGCTACACATCTTGAATAACTTTGAATCAAGACATATGCATGCCTTTGATAGCGACTTGGTATAAAAGGCATGCAAAGCTAGTAAAACATGATGTGACTTAGGAATTGTTGCTACAACTGGGAGCACTTACTGGGGAAAAATTGCAAGTTTTGTTCCAGAGAAACAGCAAACTGTGACTGCCTCCAGGCACCTGGTGGCGAAGGGCCCTCCTTATTGCAGGATGTGTGGGCTAAGAGCCTTCCAAAACTCTTGCCATTCTTCTCCACCCAGCAAAGGCCAAGAAGCATTAGGACACTGACTGACACTGGGTACCTTTCTGACAGGGAAAACAAAAGGAAAGAGAAAGAAAAAAATAGTTGCCTGAACTCTATCATGAATTCTTCAACCTGTTGTCCTAAAGACATGAATTCTTCAGCCTGATGTCCTAAAGAAAAGTTTTGGACAGATCAGTAAAGGCTTAGAAACATCAGTAGAGTGATGGTCTCTGTCTGCTTGCTTTTACATAAGAAGTTTGTGGGAAAAAAAAATCTATAGTCTCCTTGTCCCCAAAGACACTATCTTTCATTATAGCAATGTGTCAGGTTTGCAGATTTCAGCAATGGAACAACTACTTTGCAGTTAATTATCTGTGTTCCTACTAGTAGGCATAAAAGTCAAACAAAGGGAACAACAAGCAAGCTTTTGCACACTTTTCAAGAACTGTCCGTGACTCTAAAACTTGAATTTGTTGACAGATGACTTCTAAGAATGTGCACATATATATGTTTGGTTCCTAGCCATGCAGCACTTATTGCTGCATCTGTCTCTGTTAGAAGTGCAAGACACAAAAAATCTTGTACGAAATACCCATTTTTGAGCTGTTCACAATAAACAACAGCTTTAAGGTGCTGCTTTTCTTTGCAAGGTCATTACTCCAGCAACTGCCCTCTGCTTTGATTTTCAGGTAGTACAACAATACAGATTAACAATTATAAATAATCTTCCTGCTCAGAATGAACAAACAGTGCGCTGATAACTGGCTTTAGATGATATCTCTGTTCAGTATTGCTCAGAGTTAGAGGATAGAAGGAACACGGTACATGCACCTCAGCTTCTTCTTGCCCACCTCTTCCACCCCAGACTTTCAAAGGAGATTTTCCAATCTAGCATGTCTGTGATTCCTGATAGAGGTCCATGGGAAGAGGGGAGCCATTCTAATGACAGCTTGCTACTCACCATCATACATCACTGTCTTAAGCTATTCTTAGGGATGCTTGGAAAGCAGTCAGAGCAATCTGTGAAACCAGGCAGTGATGCTGACAGCATCTTACCACAATTATGATGATATATACAGTGCTAGCTAATAAGGCTGGGGAAAGAAAAATACCAAAACCAAAAGAACATGCTCTGCTTTCCAGGTTTTTTTCAGAGGCATGAAGGATTTCAGGTAAGAGAGGGAGGGAGTTAGGACTGAGGAAGGACACCAAAAGGACACCCAAAAAATTCCAAAATAGAAAACCTTTCTTCAAGCTCGCTTCTTGTTCATTATAGATAAATTTGATTGTCAATAATTCTGACTCAAAGGAATGAGAATTACTAGAGTGGATTTAAGAAAGCTTAAAATTCAACAAGGTTTCAGAAGCAAGAAGAGAGAAAAATTTAACCTTGTTATGCAGGGGATTGAAATTCTTAGGGAGGCATCCCTGCTGATGTAAATCAATGCAAACTTTATGCTTGGCAGAGAAACCATACTGATTTATGGCAATTGAGGCTTTGGCCTGGGTAGAGGAATCTGTCATTGCATTCCTTCCACTGCAAAGGTTTTCACATCTCTTGTGATGCCCGTTATAAACAGTTATTGTCAAATGATTGTACTAAAGCCTAGGTACAGAGAAACAAGTAAGCTACTGGCATGAAAAGAATGTAGGGGAAACATCAGTGAAAATGTAGTAATGGTGAGATCTGTTAAATTTTTGAAAGCTTGCTCAGGGAACTCAAGAAGTAATATTACTTGAATCTTTGGTCTTCGAGGGGCCAAATGCATATATTCCAGAAAGGAATAATCCTGACCCTGTGTCCTGGAGAAGAGGACATCTAATTTTTCACACTGCTGACTTCTGCTGTGTGTGGAGCAAAGCAGCTGGGAGAAGGGTCAGTCAGCATGAGGGCTTAGTGAGCCTGAGGCCCTTGCGCTGTCAGAGGTGGTAATAAGATGAGCAAAGCACAAGGCTAATTTCTGTCCATGGCAGTAAGATCTGAGTCCTGATTAAAATGTAGGATCTTTTTCAAGCAGTTGGGAGCAAAGGGGATGCCCACCAGAATTTAGCTCTTCCTTTCAGAGATTCCATTGTGCTGAGAGCACAATCCTTCTACTAAGCCTATCACTGTCTCAGACTCACCACAAAAGGCCCCTGTCCTTCTACTCTCCAACAGATGCAACAAGAACATTCTATATGTTGCTCCACAGGAGCTGATCTGATGCTAGTAGCAAGCATTTTCCGAGCACAGACCATTTTTGTTTGCTGAAAAAAAAAGAAAAATTGGTAAAAAGTTAAAGAGAAATGGTTTAAAAAAAAATGTTAGAAAGTTAAAGCTGACTGCTTTTAATGCTCCAGAAAAGCTCTGATCAATGGCCTTGCTGTCACACATTGTGCCAGCTCTTCCACCTCAAATAAGTCCGGTGTAACAGACCCATTTCCCTGGGCATGAGAAAGAGAAGCAGAGGAGCAGCACAGCCCAGCAACTCAGTGTGAGTTGTGTCCTAGACAAAGGTGGTGCAACCTCCCCAAAGGTGTCACGGTCACACAGGAGTGCCCAGTTGTTCAGCAAGTAGCACATGCCTCAGTGCAAAAAATGTGAAGATCCATTCCATTTTACTAAAGAGGTGGCCCCAAACCAGCTGCTGTGTTGGAAGGGAAATGGGGTTGCGTCTTCCCATTTGCATGACACCAGTATTTAAAAATGCAGTGCCAGGACCCCATTGTGCCAGCTACTGCAGAAACAGAACAAAAGACAGCCCCAACAGGCAAACAAGCTGCCAGGCAAGAAGCTACAGCTATGCCACGAGGACAGACTGTTGTTGCCTGCTGAGTGGGATGCCAGGCTCACCTCCAGCCCTGCCACTCTTTCACCCAAGGAGGGGTATGAGGGCAGAGTGGAAAGAGGAGAAATCAAGCGGCTTTGCAGGTGTTTACAGGGAGCTTCTCCGTAGGGATGAGATGCCTGGGAGAAAAGCTGAGCCCTCGAGCCACTCACCAAATGGGACCTGAAGATCCTGTTAGCAGTGCTGGCTGCCTCCCACAAGCATGCTGCTGCTCTCTGGTGCACTGCACAGCACAGCCCCAAGGCAGGGTGATGTGGGCTAAGCAGAGGGTGCTGTGCCTTAACCTGCACTTTCTCAGCCTTTGTGGTGGGTTTAAAACTTTGCTGCTGGCTTTTATGTTGAGCATGCTAGAGTTTTGTTATTCTAGTATGTTTTCAGCTTGTCTTTACTCCTTGTCAGCTCTACAGACAAGCATGTATACTGCAGCTCATTCTCCAATCGGAAAACCTATCCAAACTTTTCTCAGAAGTCTTGGAAATGGAGTCAGGAGATGAAGCACTCCAAGCAGAAAGCAAGTGGTTCACTACAGCCCACTGCTGTGGCAGTGTGAAGAGCATGACCTTGAGCAGTTAAAGCAGCACATGCCACTGAATTGATGACCAATCCTGGTAGGATGCCCTCTCTGTATTCTACACTCTTCTTCTCCTGGTGGTTACTGCTACAGATGCAGCCAGCGAAAAAGTAGTTCCTGGAATCAGAGAGGGGCTGTTGTGACCAGTGAAGTACACTGGGAAAAGGAGAGTTTAAATTCTAGAGAAATCCCTTCAAATCACTACTGGTAGGGGACATGGAAACAAAGGAACTAGCAGGCACCACTGTATGGAGATAAGCCAGCGATGCTCCTCATTAATGTTTTGTCATGTTTAAAAGTTCAAGAGATGCTGCAGCTTAACTTGTTTCCCTTGACTGGAATTCATCACTGCTAATAGATCAGAGCCACAGGGTAAGCTGTTAGACATGCACTGGCAAGAGCAAACTATTACTGCATGAAAAATCACTTTAATGTCCTTGAAGAACCAAAGTCTGGGTGGAGGATGCACTTGCCTGCCGTGCCCAGGGCGAGTTCTATTTACTAACTGGCTAGAGGGTCAACAGTGCCTTTTTTCTTGACTTTCCAGTGTTAGAGTCCGTCTTTATTTCCCTCTTTTCAACTGCACCCACAGAAAAATAATATAAAGGAGAAATCAAAACAGTGAAGCTTCAAAATCCCCAGGCAGGGCATTTGTATGTGTTTGCATGTGCATTCTTAGAAGGACTGTAACATGTTTGAAGGATGAATTTTTTCTCCTCAAAGAACAGAACAGTCGTGAAATGATTTTTGCAAGCTTTACTTTTCTGACACATCTAATGAGATGCAGTGTAATGCCTCCAATCATACATATACCAGGTGAGAAGCCTTTTCTGTGTTTCAGAGATGAGCTGTAGCTTCAGATTGTGATGCCTTTTGTTTCCTGTGTACTTGCATTGCTAAGATCATGGCTGTGCCACACAACAGATCACCCATTTTGTCCTTGCTGCTGAAGCCTTCATGTGGTGGAGATGTGCTGTGCTGTCTCACATTGAGACCTAACTTTTGTTCTTTCCACTTCTTTCTTCTGAGTTAAGACATAAATCAGTAAATAAGGCTGCTGGTTTGTTTACAGAAGCTTTCCCTCCATGAATCACTGTGTATGTATGAGGTTGACTGTCAGTGCTGCAGGCAGTGGGGCTGAGCATTCCAGAGCCATTGGAGCCCTGGAACTGAGTGCTCGTGCTTGTTTATGTGCAGAAACTTCTCTTCCTTCCCTGCACAAAGTCCTCAGTGCCATTCAAGGAAAGATAGAGTGTTCTGCCAGGATTGCCCTCTCCAGGAACTGAGACAGCCTCTGAATATCTGATCACTTGTTATTTTATCCCAATTGCATGGCCTCTTTATAGATTAAAAAAAAACCTCTGGAAAACATCAACACAAACACTAAGCATACAAGCACTCCTTGAAAACCAACCTCAATTTGTAAACTCATTTCCTAGAGCTTGATGTTGCAATAGAGACTCTTTGAATGTGAGTATGTGTAAAAGGAAGGGAAGTAAGCTGTGAAACCAAAGGACGTATGCATAGAAACCTGATTTGCACATTTATGATAAACTAAAAACTCTGAAAGTGTTTTGAAAGCATGATAACATATTTACCTTCAAAGAGCACTTAAACAGTGTATCTAAAACAGATTATGTGCTGTGATTGATGATAAGGCTTTTCCTCTTGCAAACACAGCATATGTAATTCTCCCTTTAATTTTACAGAAATTAAGTAATTATTTTATCGTAATATGATTTATTATTTTCAAGCCTAGCTGTTAGACTGCAGGCTGAATCTGGGTCTGCCAACACTGTTGCTGATGATGTGTTCGTCCAGCATGCAGCTTCAAGGGAGGAAAAGCAGCATGCAACCATAGTGAGAAAAATCATGATTGCCTCCAGAATCTGCCATAGAAGAGACTTCATGGGAAATAATTAAGCCAAAGGCTCAAAGATCTTAACCCCTACTTTTTCAAACCATGAGACATCTGTGGATACATTTCCAACTCTTGCTACGAAAGACAGGAAGGTGAAGTACGGTGTTTTAAAGCTCTACTACATGAGTGTTCCAGTGCTCACAGCACTATGCATGATTGATCAAGAATTTTCTGAATTAGCTAGGGAAGGAAAGAAGCACAAATCAGTGACATTTTTGTGGACCCATGTACCCCAGTGTCTTAGACGTTATCACAAATCAACAGACCCTCTTTCCTTCTGCATTAAATTCAACCTTCAGCTCAGGGGAGGATGAGCCTCAAGGGCAAGCAGAATGTTCTAAGAGAAGATCCATGAAGACACAAAGCAAAAGCAGGGAAGGATTGGTGTCTCTAAGGAACTCAGTCTCCAGTAGTTCTTTCCACCAAGAGAAATGAGACTGTTTTCTTTCTGTCATACAACAATATGTAAATCAATCTAATTAGCTGCAAAACATGCTTCTATTGGATGCAAAAGATTTCCTTTTATAAAATTTAAAAGTAATATTTAGGGAAAGACTCACAAAGGCAGTGGATTTTTTTTCCATCTCATTTGAGTTTTGATTTGCCATTCATTTACAGATACAATGGCTTTTCTATGGAATGTTTTTGTAAGAAATAATTAATAATGTGCTCTCAAACAAGAAAATAGGTCAAAATGCACATTACTTTTCAATATCCAGGAAATTTAGAACATTTTTTACAATGGAAAGTGTAACTATTTTTTGTAATTATTTATTTGCTTGCTAATCTCTTCAAGTTCTTCTGCATTTATTAACAATTATTCAGCACTGATATCAAGTGGAGTTTTGTTACTTTTTTCAATCCATTTGAAAACCTTTTTTTTCCAAAAAAATCCCTCACCATATTGCTGTCCATGAAGGAGTGCAAACTTTTTTCAGCTGACCAAGTGGAAATTGGTGAAACGATGCCCAAGCCAGGGCATGCCTGTAAATGTGTCACAGAGGCAACACGGACTTTTTGCAGTGTCACATAAACAGTGGTTTCTGCAGAGACACAGTGATGATCTAGAGAAGCTGTCCATGTTCGCACCAAATTGAGACAGCAGGATTGTGACCTAATATTACTTTTCAGCCACACAAATCATCAGCAACACCACTGGAATTATCAGACAATGCCTTCAAATGAAGTATGGAAAACTGAGGCTAGAGTTCACTTTTATAATTAAGCTTGCCAAAGAAATGTTAATGATGCCAATGCAAAATGGCCAGTTCTGTCATCTTCACTGTGCACATATCATCTGTTCAGATGCTCCAGACTTTGAGATTTACATTCTCTGTCTGCATAATCCCATCAATTAGAGCACACTTCACTCTTCAGTGAGATCTATTATCTTATTGCATCACTAGGGCTTGGAGACTGAAGAATTATAATCCTACAAGCCATTATGAAATGATTTCCACTTGTTGGGACAAGTTCTTTCCAGGAAGACCAATTATTTCTTGTGGGTTTTCAGTGGCATTCAAACCTTAGCTAGAGGCTGGCCTCATGCTTATGTGGGTACAGATCAGATCTAGAATCAGAGGGAGGTATGCAGGATGGGTGCTCAAACACAATGTTAAGATCATCTCATCTGTGTTCAGAATTGCTTTAAGAGCAGCTGTTCTCATCTAGCCTTTCCCTACATTTTCAGAAGAGCAGATGAATAAAGGGGTTTGAATATTCAAAGAGATCATGAAGCTTTTGAGCTTTCAGAGATAAACTTGAAAACTTTGTGGTTTGCAGATATCTTTTTGGACAAATGTGTATTGTGTATTATCAGGATAGGGTTGTTCAGGAAAAAGAATTTCTGAGTGTTTTTATTGTTAGAAATGCGAGGTAACAAGGTCAAAATGTTCCATAATTTGCAAGTTTTATAAACAGTTCTGGCAGAGCTTGGATTTGGCTGAACCCTGCCCCATTTTCCACCAGCTCCTCTGCCCACAGGGGCGCTGCTCCCTCCCAGGATGAACAGCAGCTTCAGGGGCTTCTCTCCAAATCCAGACAAAACCTGCTTTGGAAATACCGAAATCTCCTGACAAAGGGATTAACCTGTCAGCTCAGCTTCCACTGTTTGATCTATGCTAGCAAAGAGTATTTAGATAAAGGCTTTAAATTACAATTCAGATCGAAGCTCCACATAGCTCAGTCCTTGGGTGTAGGGGAGTTCTCTGTGCTCCACATGTCGATGTATTGTGGAAACAAACCTCTGCCTTGGGTCAGGGGTCCAGGATGGACATGGCAGAGGTGCCTAGGGATGTCCCTGAGCCTTGCGTCCTTACCAAGTGGCCTTAGGGACAACCATGCCAGGACAGAAAATTTTTATGTTTTCCTACCAGCCAGTTACACTGGGAGGGTCCCAACAGGGACAAGAGTAAATAAATTAGGTGTTTCTTTGTCTATGATGGTTGTTTCCAAGCAGGCACTCTGCACCTCAAGGTCCCAAAACACCTTTGAGGAAGAAGGCTGGAGCCCATTATTCCAGGAAATTATAATGCATAGGTAGCTCACTCTTATGACACCTGTTCATCCATAATGCTCATATAAGACTTTGGCATCATTGACCTCATTTTACAGCTGAGGTAAACCAAGGTTTGGGCCTGAAGTGAGTTTTGCCCCAAGGTCAGTCACCTATGAGCCAGTGGCAGAGGTAAATGTGCTCCCAGTTCCCTGAAACTCAGGACAGAGCTCTGGGCATGACAGCACATTTCCCCCAAAAGCAATTCAGTGCAGACAGCCAAGCTTTGCCCATTCTGTCTGGGTTGCAAAGAGAAGAAGGCAGACAGGGCATCTGCAAATTCCTGCTTTCCATCATATCTCTCCGAGGTGTGACTTTTGCCTGCGTCATCTTTTGTGAAAGGATCATAATCTAATAGAAAAGAGCAAAAGAGCTGATCTGGCTGCTGCTGAAAGATGATAATCCAGAAACAATTAGGTATCTATCCACCCTTCTTTGTTAAAAGAATGAATAGCACATGTGGGGAACATACCCACTCAGATGGCTGGAAAAATAAATTGTCTATTTTTGCAGATCTTTTATTTAAATCTTGCAAGTAGTAAGAAAAGCAATTTTAATAAAAAATGCAATGCATAGAAGAATTGCTGCTTTTCATCTGAGAAGTGAAGAATTTTCTTTATTTTTACTAATTCTGAATTTGATGCAGATGTGATTCCAATGCTAATTATGCCCCCCACTGTCTCTGTGCTCCAGTGAAATGTGACTCCCTGATGTTTCTCATTGTCTTTTGTTTACAATTATGAGAAGTTGATGGAAATCATCTGGTTTTTGCTCCTGTGCTGCTGTGGGATTTGTACAGCAACAACCTGTCAAACTAATGACCTCTAGCATGAGAAGCTGTGACCAATTCAGGCTGCAGTCACAGCTGAAATCTTAGCAATGCACTGTTTCTCTCTCATCCCCTGCATATCTGTGATGAAACTGCTCCTGCATCATGGAAGGGTGATTTCAGAATTAAGGGTGAACAGTAGGATCTTCACAAGTAAATGTCAATACCCAATTTTGCTAAATGCTGTCTTGCTCAAGTCTTCTTTTTCTTGTGCCTCAGTTTTCTCCTGAAAAAAAAAAAAAAAGAGATAATAATGTAGATGTGCTGTGAGCATGATCTCATTAATGTTTGCAGTACTTTGGGACAAATTGGAGACCAGAGGGCTCTCTCAGCATCTACCTACCTTCCTTGAATTAAAATGCCTTTTGTATAATTTGCTGGTGGCCTGCTCATGACAATTCCCAGTCTGGCCTGTGAATCTGTTTGTATTTTCTGGAATTGTGTGGATGTATGAGGCATCTGTGCATGAATTCTATCTCTTAGGGACAAGCAAAGTTTATGTTTTAGGGAGATAAATAATTGAATTCACCGTTAATTTTATATAATATATCTGAGCATCTTGTGCATAGAAACACAATTACAATCTTTGTACTGGAAATGAAAGCATTACCAGGAAAAGCATTCTGGACTTCAGAAACCATGAGACAAATAGTCCTCGCTATCTAAAGGGCTTGTTCAATTAATCCTAGTACTTTGAAGTGAAATATCAGATTTCCTTCTGCACAGAGGAACAAGAGAAGGCTCTTTTCCCTAGTTCCTTGGGATTTTTGTCCTACTTTTCCTTAAATCCTGTCCTCCTTTTTTTTATAGTTCCCAGTTCTTCCACTATTCCCAGGCCTCCCAGACCGTGCTCTTGGCTGGGTGATGGTGGGCACAGTGTGGTGGCAGTGGTGCTGTTGGTGCCATTGCTGCAGGGCCAGCAGGTGTGTGCTACAGATGTGTATCCCAACATTCAGCCTGCTCTTTTACACGTTGTGGTATACACCTGTGTATATGAAGACCAGCAAGGGCAAAAACTAGAGAGCTGGACACTGGAATTGCTTTTTGGCAATTTGTCTCAATTCAGCATCTTTGGCCACCCCTGCTGGGTCACAACTGCTTTATACAAAATATGAATATTAATAACATCTAATAATAACCGTAATGACATCACTATCAGCATTTCATAGGTTAGCTGGGAGTGCAGATAGTCAGCTTGGGTAACAAAGTCAAAACTGGGTAAAGTTTGCAACTTACTGGAAAAATGTGGCAGTCGGTGTTGGAAAGTAGACAGATGTTCAGATGACCCCCTGGTTTGGCATGTTCTTCCTCTAAAATAAATCAGGGACTGAGCCAACATGACGAATGAATCACCTCAAATTGCTAGAGGGTAAATCTGAAAAGATTGCAACTTTATGTTGCAACTTGCAATCATCCACACTTTCCCAGTGCTAACTCCCCTGAGACTGAAGGCACAGACCTTAAATTCACTACAGTTTCACACTGGTGGTATGATTTTAACGTCAATATATATTTGAGATTTAAGCTACTAAAAATAAGAGAAAGTCAGACACCATCTTAAGCATACTAATGTACAAACATTTATGTAAACTTTTCCATGAACCAATTCATATGTGACAGGAATTTTTTCATAACCTGAAGTTTATAGCTGTGCATTTCTGATAAATCTACTCTTCTGTGCTGCTTTCCTGCCATTTCAACCAGTTAGGAGTAATGAATGACCAATTTTCTGCAACCTCTAGCCAGGCAGCATCTTCCTTGCAAGCACCAAGGATTCAACATTGGTTGAAGGATCAGGGATCAACATTCCTCATTCTCCTCCTCAAGGCCACCAGAAATGTGTGTCTTTGCACATATGGCACCCTGGTCAGAAGTTTCAGCTTCAGAAGCTTTGTCCCACCTGTCTCTGTACCTGCTTCACCAGGAGCCATGCTCACTGAAACTTACTGTTTTGTGCCCCACAAACATGCATTTGAAGCACCTTCAGTCTCAAAGATAGCGTAGCAAAACTGGGGCTCCCTGTACTACTCAAGTATCTCAAGATGTACCCTCTGCAGTCTGCAGGGAGGGAGGTGAAATAAAAATACAACTGGAAAAATCAGTTCTGTTAAACCGGGTTCCCTGCTGCTGGTAACGATACAAAATATGTAACCTTTGAGGGAAAAGGGAGTTTCAGTAGCTTAAATATTATTGATCCCTGTGGTTGTATCCACCTGCTGCTGCCCTCTTGCAGACCTTTTCACCGGCTGGCGCCTTGATGCTTTACCCTGCGGTCTCCAGCACCTGCTGGCAGCTGATGAGAACCTCTCCTTCCCTACTTGCCAGGGACACACTCCATTTCTATTCAGAAACCACCCCCCTAGCTCACACCAGGGAGGTGGCTCCAATTCCAGTTCTGCAGTGCTAACATCTTTAGGTCAAGCCCCTCCAGTCTTTGGAGGCTTTCATGCTGTCCAGCACAAGCATCCAGCCCCCCAGGAAAAGCCCCTACTGCAGCCTGGGCCACAAAGGGTCACAAAGTCAACCCAATTGCAAGAGGAGACAAAGCTCAACCCAATCTCTTCTGCAAACGTGTGAAGTGGTGGGGCAGTGGCACCTCTTCTGCTGGAGAGTGGGCATGTGAGCCCAGGCCACGCTCCCAGGGGGCACCTGAGCGCCAGCAGTGCTCTGGGTGTCTACACAGGGTGTGCAGCCTGCCCCGAACCTGCACAAAGGAAGAACAGCAGTGTGGAATGAACGTTCTTTAAATTCACTGAAAATTAATTTTTACTGAAGTTACTGAGCATCTGGGGATCCCCATTCCAGGAACTGACAATGTCTTATCTTGTGAATCTTGGGCAGGACTTCTCCATGTGTCTGTTAGCAAACACCCAGGCTCCAACAGGATATTTGTAATCCATATCAGAGTGCTTCACAAAGGACGTGGAACATGATGGCTTTCACTTGGCACGGGGGTAAAAAAGATTTTAAACCAATCGCCCAAGGTCAAACAGCAGCCTGGTGGCACATCTGGTACAGCAGATCTCCAGTCACTTAATAATCCTGTATTCACTAGATAATATTGCCTCCCTAAAGCCAACATAATGATATTCACTAATGAGGTTGTTAGGTTTAATTAAAGCTGGTAGAGCACATTACGTAGAAGGAACGAAATTATTGTTTCATTATTGTATATTACAATAATTACAGAATAGCTAGACTTGTGCATTAACCACAGAAAAAGACTAACCAAATTCTGTATCATATAAATTTTTTGGACACATGACATAGGAATTGCAATGGACAAAAAAATCTCATGTTCTCAATGTCATGCTTAACTACTTGCAGTCTTCTGGCTTATTAATCACTGCATTTTTTAATAAATAAAAAGAAATTTAAAATTTAAAAAATGAATTTAAAATAAATTTAATTCAAAATTAAATACCACTCACTTAAAAAGTCTGATTCCTTGAATTTCCAACTTGTTACTGAGGGTCTTCTATGTTCTGTCTATTGCCACATGATAAAATTCTTGGGAGTGAGAAGACTTCAAAGTACTGAAATATGAGGTATAGGATTCTTTGACTTTTGAATAAAGTATTCTGTTTTGTTTCCCATTCAGACTGAAACCTAGCTGGAAAATGTAAACGGAATTTAAAGAAAAGCTGAAGATAAAATGGCTAATATTGAAATAGAAGTTTTCTAAATTACTCTATTTGTATCTGTTTAGACCTCCATTATATCTTTACAATTGTGTTACTGCAGAGTGACGTGTGTTCTTTTCCCAGTCAGATATCCCCAAAGATCAGAGTTTAATCTTATATGTGTACTTTCAAAGAAGATAAATATAATTTGTATTGGAATATCTGCAGTCTTGGCTCTTGCCAAGAAGAACCTTTTTCCACAGAAATCCTCCCTGAGACTTTTTGTGCTGCTTTATGTAGGGAAGGGTGTCAGAAACAAATCCATATCTTACTAACTTAACAATTCCCTCATCTTTTATCCCTGAAAGCCTCTCCATCAGACAGCAACAGCAATACTCTCATTCACACGTTTTCTCCCTCTTCAAGACCGTCAATGCGATGACCATGACCTGGGGGATCAGAAACCATCACAATGGTTGCGCTTAGGTGTAGCCACAGTGTTGAAACAGAGTAGTGCTGCTTGAACCATCTTCAAACTCAGTGAAAATGGCATGAAAGGAAACAGTCAAACTGGTTTAGAGCCAGCAGCCTGGGCACCATGCAAACAGCATATTTTTTTCCTCTTTCTATCCCTTGCATACAGAAGGAAACCAGGAACAAACACAACAGATATAAGAAGCAGGCAGAATAGTATTGCTCAAGTCTCGTTTTCCTCACAGGAGATAACAGCACAGGCAGCCAGAAACTACTGACAAGGCATTTGCCCTGCGCCTTGTCAATGCTCACATGCTTCAGCCCTCTGAAACAAGGAAAGATCCTTAAAGCTTAAACATACTTCCCATATTCACTATTTACATATTGTTCACCTCCCGCCTATATTGACAAGACTTCCTATTTCTGTATGACCACTCGGACTCTTCTTGGTTCACAGCTGGGTCATAGACACTTGTGGTTTATCTCAGGACCTCTTTTTAGCAGATGCCTTAATTCTCCAAGCACATCAGACAGTTTCGGTCTTATGCTGACTGTGGTCAAAAACATGCCGACAGAAACATTCACAGGCCTGTGAATAAAGAAATTCATATTCCTGGGTTCACAGAATTACTGCCTGCTCATGACAGGTAAGGAAGTGTGCACATGTGTCTACTGCTGGGTTTGGGTGTGCAATTTCCTACCAGCTCTCTTGAAAGATTGGATTGAAACCCCAAGAAGCACAGCAGAAAACTTTCAACTTTCCTGCTTAGGCATCTGCTGTAGTCTCCATTTTCTACGGAGAGGTTTGAGTTCAACGTAGATCAACAGGTGGAACAGAAATACTCCATAAATAACAAACATCTTAGAACACTTCACAGAAACTGTGGAAAGTCTGAGAATGTGTCTCTGAAAGCAACCAGAAAGAAACACAGGAACTCTGTATCCAACGAAAAGGTTATGTGATGGGGTGACATTCAGGTGTGCTCTTGCAACGTTTGAGCCTAGGCTCCAAAGTGTGATTCAGACATCACGCTGACGTTTCCATCATCTGCATCCCAAAGCCAAAGTCTCAAAACCTGCCCAATATCTAAGTCCTGGCTGGTTTTGTAAGGTAATATCACCTCCCAATTATTTTTGGTACAGACAAGGCTGGCGAACACACCCTTGGGAGGTCAAAGTTCTCCTGGAATGATGAAAAATACCTTTTACCTTGTTGCCCTCTTTGGCCTTGTGGGATCAGGTTTTGGACAAGGGCATCCTCACTTCCTGAGCAGTGCATGGCCACAGCTTTGCACAGCTCTGTGAGTTACATGGTGCTGAAGACCCAATGGTAGCGCTGCCACTTTCCCCCATGCACCTCCTCAGGGAATCCACAGGGACTCAGGAGAGTCAATGCCTCGTCCCACGGGTGTAGGAAACCCAGAGCAGACCATACAACTTCAAGGAGAGAGAGATCCTGAAAACATCTGATCCTTGTGAGTGGTGAGGTCAGACAAGGATTACCTGGGAAAAGTGAGCCACGTGGTGCTGGGGGCTTTGGAAGCAGATACTTGTTCCTGGAAAGAGTGCTCTCAGGGAAACAAACACCACTGCTTTCTGCAAGAAAGGACTCATCTGGTTCAAGGGCTGAGCTCACAAATAAGCTTCATGCCAGATCCACCCCCTTTCCTTAGCATTTTCTGCTCTTCTGGATAGTGTCTGATCAGCGTGCTGGCACTCACAAATCCCATTTGCAGGCACCCACCTCACTCCATGAGTTCAGACCTCTCATGGAGCTTCTTCTCCAGTGCCAGAGGCTGTGCCTTGGGCATGGGGCAGGAGCCAGGCCACAGCTCTGTGCTGCAGACAGGGCGAGAGGCAGCCCCAGAGAGAGCTGCAGGGGTGGATGAGGCTCAGCGCCCGACTCTTGCCAAGTCTCTACATCCCAGCGCTTAATTCCAGAAGGGCACCTGAGGTTACAGCACGGAGCCCAACCACCTGCTCAAACTAAACCCTTCTCTCTGCCGAGATTGGTATCAGCCAACACACAAGCCCATATGAGTGATCCCTGCATTTAATCCTATTACCTAAACACAAGGAGTTGAGCAGTGTGTCACGCTGAGCCAGGAAATGGGGGAGCTTTAACAATTTGTGTTTGGGCAGGAAATGTTTCTGTGCCGGTGGCAAATCCACATCAACCCACAACCCAAGACAAGCCTCCAAGGGTGATGAAGATTATATCTTGTTTGCAGCAAATACAAAGACTTAATTTAATTATAATATAGCAGCTTTTCAAAATGTCTGGGAAACCTTACTGGAAATGAAATGCAATACAAATGATAGGAAAAGTAAATCTGTAGGTATAAAGCATGGGAAATTGTAGGTATCCACACTTTTCTTATTCAAACTCTGTTCATTGTTCCCCTTACTTGCTCTTCTCACCTTCTTCTTCTCTTGGAACTGATTGCACTGTTACTAAGATGAAAGGCAGAGAGAGGGGAAAATGTTGAGGAAGAGACAGATTCATCGTAACTTGTGTTTAGCTTCATATTAAAGTTGTTCATAATGAAAGTGTTAATCTGTGGCCTGGAGGAAAGTCCGGAAGGAAAGCAGGCAAAGCAGGCAAAGAACAAGTAAAACAGTTTAATTAAGAGTGTAAGAGAGATATATTGAGCATCATTACATGTCTAAATAAACATCCATACTGGCTCTTATGCTATTCAAGGGGTTGTTTCTGGTTCCATTCCAACTCTGAGAAGAAAACTCTGCTGTCAGATTTATACCTCAAATATTCAATATCTTGTTCCTTGGTGCTTCATATTTATAAAGGGAGAAAAATGTTGCAGTGGAGATACACTGTGTGGTAAGGATCCAAGAGGGAATTTAAATTCATGACAGCTGTGATACGAGAAATGCATTTTGCTTTTATAGCTGGATTTCCTTTTCTCCTGAAAGACAAATAAAAAAAAAAAAAAAAAGGCAGAATAAATTGCAGACAAAAATATTTTTCTAGAACTGGGCCACCAATAGTTATTTCTTCCAGTCTAACCCATTCACTTACAGACACTATTCAAAAGAAGCACAGAAAAACCTTTTCTTACTTTACACGCAGTATACCAATTTCTTGCAAATGGGTAACTTTGCATGTAAAACAGAATTATTAAGTCCACAGGGTAAATTCTGAACTGGATATCCTGCTCTTCTTTTCTATACTGTGGAGCTCAATGATGGTAATAATGAAGCAGAACACAAAAACATTATGACATTTGGTAGGCACTTGTTTTTGCAACATGAGCCACACGTGCTCTTTTCAGACCAACTCTGGGTAGGCAGCGTGCTTGTGAAATGTCACCAGATTCCTGGTATCAGTAGCACTTGGCAAAATAATGAACTCTACTCTTCAGCATACCTGGAGGGCGACTCCTCTAAAGCAGAGTGTAGACACATTCCCAGGGCACCAGCTGCCGCAGAACAAGCCTGCTAGGCTGTGCGGGCTCAGTATCTAAAGGCAAACACTCAGGGCAATTCAGCACAGTCTCTCGCAGAAGATCTACATTTATCTAAATAAATTTCTTAGTGTGGTCTCTCGCAGAATTGCCACCTCTAGGTGTAATTCAGCAAGGTTTAGAATCAGATCCAAGCTTCTCTCCATCCTTATTATTTCACATTTTCACACAAGACTTCGTGATTATTGGTTTGGAACATTAAAATGCAAATGATAGAGGAAGCAATACATATTTAAATGTACAGTGTCAGCTTGGTATAAAAGCTCTTCTGGAACAGAATGACACTGTTTTCTTCAGTTACTTCTAAAAGTGGCAAAATAAAAATGAAAGGAGGGAAAAAAAACTTCAGGCCTATTTGCATTCATGCTTTATTGGTCATGCTGAAAGAAAAAGCTTAGTAAGCTTGGAGGGGGAGGCAGAGGGAGAAAAACAGTCATTAGTGTAAATGCAACCGGCAGCTCTCTGAGACTTCCCAGGCAGCACAAGGAGGAGGAGAGCACACCCGGAACATTAGATTTGGAGCAAGGCTGACCTCCTCCCTACAGGAAAACAAAGAGGAGCTTTGAGCTACCTTGCCTCTATCACTTCTGGAATCAATATCCTCTTCATGTAAACACAAAGGAGAAAGAGTGAAGAAAGGGCAAAACCAGGGCAGAATACAGAAAGCCTCTCTGTTTCCTATCCCATCCTTGTGGGATGCCCTGTTATTTTCCAAATTTAACTTCTGGTTTAGGAATGACAGGAGTTCAGTTATTCTCATGATGGTTTTTACAAAGCTTGTATGGTTACCAGGGCAATGAAGAATAGTTCTCATTTTACTTTTTTAACAACACTTCCCCACTGCCATATTCAGTGTTTCCTGAAGAGACAAACCAAGACTTAAAAAGTGTGGAATGCATTTTTCATAGCCTAAAGTGTCAGCTCATAGCTGTGTGTCTTTGCATTCCCCATTTTCACTCCAGACTCAGCATTAGGACCTCAGTGCTCAATGCTGTTTTTTGGGTAAAGGACGCAGGTGCTGAGCTATCACTACAAGCCATTTCTGCTCCCCTTTACTCATGCTGCCATAAAATATCCATGCTAGTCCCACTTACCTTCATGGACACACTTCTGCTTGCCATGAAAGAACTGCAAATTTGGGTTCTGTTTCAGCAATACCAGGTGTGAATACAGATTACACAGAGTCCAAAAAGGTAGCTCTCTGTTTAGTCTTTAAACTCTTTGAAGCTGAAGAGCATCTGGACACAGGCCTGGACTGGCCCTCTGTTAAGGAGCAGCGTGTCTTGATGAACTGACAAAGTCAGCAGAAAACCTAGCCCAGACCCCTCTCCTTCTTGCACCCACACACTCAGGTACAAACAGTCCCTCTCAGGTAGAGCTTCAAACAGTTCCCAGAATTTAGTCTTAACATGTCAAAAGTGGTTTTGCTGGAGGACTTGTGTCTACATTAGCTTTTGGCAGCACAGTGAGGAGGGATGGCAGAGCAACACCCTTGGTTGAGAGAGCTAATGAGTTGGCAAAACTCCTGTAGTGTGTACCAGCCTCTAGTGAGAGCACAATTAGGAGCTTTGAAACTTGTAGCCTTTGCAAGTATTTACATTTCAATTATCACAGGATCGGAATCCTGAAGATTACAGTAAAACAGAACTGAAAGAAAAATAGGAAAACCTCCTCTCAGGAAACTACTCGTTCACAATTTCTTAGCTGCACTTGTTTCTAAATTGTGGATAATCGAGTCTCAGAGGGAATTAGCTTGTTGGAACCCACTGCTAGCATTTCCCTTTATTACCACTTAGGCTGCCTTGTGCTCACTCCAAGGATGTGGTCACTTCAGCTGGGCTGCAGCCAGCAGATGTGGGTGGGTGCCTGGGAGGGGAGCTTTGCTCTTTTCTCTGCTGTTCTTTCCCTTCAGCACATGGAAAGCTGAGACACTTTATGTCTCTTACCCTTCAAAAAGTCATCTTCCATGATGTGGATTTATTATTTTTAATGGAAATACACTCCAAACCGTGCCATCCCCTCCTCTGCCTCACCCCTGCTCTGGCGTTACGCGAGTGAAAGGCCAGCTGTCCCCTGCTGTCCGAGCTCCTGTCCCCAGCTTGACACAGGCAAAACTTGCTGCTCTGTGCCAGTACATGAATCACACTGGAAATGATGATGAGTGTGAATTAACATAGCCCATGAAAATGCATTTAAAAGCTCCTCTTCATTAGCTGAACGTCAGCAACAGGGTAACCGTCACCAAAGGAATCCAAGGCTACGCCCCAAAGGACCCTGTCTGTTACCTAATGTCTTTCTGGAGGAGACACTGTCCCAAAAGCAAGTCAGTCACCCATTTGCATTCCCCTCAGTAAGGGTCAAACTGGGTAATCACCATAGCTATTTCCTTTTAAACCAATAACCCCCTTCCAAAATTTGCTTTGGTTTGGCCTGTTCTGGATATCTTTACAGTTAATTTCTGGTATCAAACTTCTTTCTGATATATAATTACAAATAGTACTGCCTAGACTGAACTTTATCAGCAACAGAAGAGGTTTCTCCTGCTTTCTTCATGCTAGAGCCTTCTCACCAGCCAGGGTGCAAGGTGGTATTGCCCTTCATTTGTACTTACACCTTTTTTCTTCATAAACTGGGCTTCTTATATATATATATATGCGTGTATGTCCATATGTCCGCTGTCATTTTGTCATGTGCTCATATATCTGACTTTTTTCCTGGATTTTCCTTAGCTTGCCAAGATTTCATGCATCTACTCTATCGGGTGCTTCTGCAGCATTTCTCCCTTCCAGAGTTCAAATCCTAATCCTTGCATTTACAATCCTTGCGACCACTTTATCTGACTTCTCCATTATACTCTCTGATCTTTTTGAAGATCTGTTTTATTTTCTGTTTCCTACCCGCTGTTGTTCTCTTCATTCGGTAACTTGCTTCCAATCTAAGGAGTGATGGAAATTGAGAAAAGTCTATCTTGTATTTGGCTAAGAAGCCTCCAGAGGTGCAGTTAGCAGCTGCATTAGTAAAATGGAGCAAACTACTGTTAACTTGAAACACTCTGAATTCCCAGGAAGGGCAAAGATGATGAGGTTCACTGACAACCAAAATGTAAAGTTAGGATGCAGGTTCCTAGACAGAGAAACAGAGAGAGTTAGTACCAATAATGTTACATGCCCGTGTTCCAGAAAAGTACTTGTTTTCACAGATATCTCATTGCAGTTTCTCAAAGAGAGGTAGATGTGGATAAAGTGGTAAATCTCATCATCAGGGTACAGATTTGATGGGAATATCGTTTAGCTAATTATTAAGGATAACCAGAATGTGAATTAGGTGTTTCTTTAGCTTTCCAGGGTATGGGATGCGTAGCCCATCTGAAGCTGCTGAACAAAGCATTAATTTTGCAATATGTACAATAACCTGATAGAGATCTTGTCACGTGATACCTTGATTTTTAAAGAAAAATATTCTAGATGCATATATGGACAATAAACTCACTCAAAGTTACTAAAGTTTGGATTTTTTAAGCAGGGATGCACAGGTTTATGTTTCTGTGGATAAGCTCCATTTTGAGTAGCTACAGTTCAGTGACTGAGCACAAGTACTGCCCCCATTGTGCCTGAATCCAAGACAGTAAAGATGTCAGTATCCTTCGTGACTGAGGACCTCCAGGCTTGGATGCTGTGGGGAATAATAATGGTTATTATTAGGCTTGCCTGTATCAATCAGCAATGCTGTACTTGTCTACATGTAGATTCTTATCCCAGGTGGCTTATGCTTTCCCTGGGAAATACTCTTAAGCCTATTTTGCTTTTTATTTCAGGATCCGGCTCTGTTTCCCAGACATGTAAGGAACTGGCCCAGTGTGTCACAGGGAGACACATTGGCTTACATGTTAGGTGAACAAATGGGTTGGCTCATCTCCCTCTGCTTCTGTTTTAGTCAGAGGAGACTCCCAGGCTCAAGGATCCCAGGAAGGTGTTCCCACGAGCCAGAGGGAGTCTGGCCCCTCAGCCAGCACACAAAGGGCTTCACCTCACCCAAATGTACCTGGCCAGAAGTGAAGTCTGTCAGTCAAAGTGGTGTCTGCACCGCCTCTGTAGCCAGCGGCAATGGAGGGAGGCAGCTCGGGCTGATTCATCCCCTTTTATTCCAGGTATATGGGTAGGTGGGATGAATCATTGTCTGCCACCACCTCCATTGACTGCAGAAAGAATTAGGCAACTAATTTAGGTCAGATGCTTAATTTCTAAATGAGTAAAGTGAGGTTAAAGTAATCCCTCCCTGTGCTGCACTGTAATGGGGAAGGCTAATGACCACACATTATATGAAGAGAGAGGCTGCTCCTCACCTCAGTAAAATAAAATCACTTTGTTACTTGTTTTCATCTGTGCTATTTGATCTGGTGGGTGGATCACTGCTCTCTAGTACAGCCGGTAAAATGAGAGGAGACATCTAAATCACTGATACAATATTGCCAAGTGGTTATATCTTATTGCTGGCGTTTCACAGCGTGTTCTGTTTCTTAAAGCCTTAGGCATTGAAAACAAATGATAATACCATCTTCCTTTTTTAAAATATAAACCAGAATTTTATGCTTCTAGTCATGCAGAAAACAGGAGTGAAAAAGCATGATCTGAGTATGCTATATGAAGAAAAAAGTAAAAAACAAATTAAAAGTACCCAGGATATATTAAAAAATAATAACTCTCCCTCATTTTCACCTGTTTTTCAAGCCTGGCCCAAGCTTTTCTTCTTTTTGCTCTCAGTAGTTTTGCTGTAAAATAAAACAGAATGAACCCTAAGCTTTCTTGGAAACTTACAGTTAAAAAACCCAAAGGTCTCCAGCTGAAGTATCCACTGCAGCATGGTTAGTGAATGACATTAGTTTTGCCACCTGTTCCTTTACCAGCTGGACCCTCCAAGAGTTTCCTTCTATTTTCTTTCACACACAGGGGTCACATACAAAGCTTAGAGACTATCTCTGGCCGTTGCTTTTTAATTGGGCTGTTGTGTGAAAATAGAAGAGAGTTCAAAAAGGTCAGACTGCAACAGATGCAGCCAAGGTTACCCAGGTCCCCAGCCCCATGGAAGAGTCACACAGGAGTGGGACAGACAAAATGTTCCTACTTTGACTTGTTACCTCATTAGGTGTCCATTCCTTCAGGCCATAGGGCTCCTACAGTCAGCTACAGGTCAAAGCCTTCGTCCCACCCAGGACAAGAAAATATATTGTATTTCAGCATTGTAGCAGGGTTCTTTCCAAATCTTGAGGAAGCCAGTAGAAGTAAGGCTTTAATAATGAGAATTAATGAAACAATGTACTTTAAATATTGAGGGACTATTCAAGCAAATGCAACCAGCCCCACAACAAGCAGCTTTTTCACTTGGGGACTTGGCAGAGGGAAGATACAGAAAAGTGCAGTTCTCAATTTGGAAGCACTGCTGCATAAGCATGGGGATGATGGAATAGGAGTCAAAAAGATTTCTCGTACTATTTTTCTGACTTCTAAGTAGGATTGCTGGTACCTACATCTTAAAATGAAATTAGGAGGAGACTCAATGCAAAAGGAGGGTTCATGTCACTCAGCAGCTGGAGATTCAGGACTCAAGCCTTGACAGTCGCCTTCTGTCTTAATTGGGCAAATCACTTCTCTCTCAGCCTTCATTAAGCAGCTACATTTGAAATGGACCTATTCCACTTTGTCTTTCATGGATTGTGGATATTTTAAATCGTCTTTGAAACACTCTTTGAAATTCTGCAAGGCAAGGAATTACATGCAGTGCAAAGTATGACTAATGTTTGTGTGAGTCATTGATCGTGTTACCAAAGATAGTTTGAGAGAAATGAATATGCACAAAATAAGGCTGATCCTGCAAATTTCAAAGATCTCCTGTCATGTGTAGGGTGGATGTGAGTACATCAAACAGAGTTCTGGGATTTTCCTGAGCACCCCATGACAGCCTGCTCCAGCCTGCTGGCCTGAGAGGGAAAACATTGACTGCCAAGCCGAAGCTGAGCGCTTTGGATGCTCCGCCATGACGTGTGGAAAAACAAGGAAGCCTGGAAGAGTAAAAATGCATCCACAAACAGGCAAAATTTTGGAAGTACTGACCTAAAATGCCCTGCCTGGCCACGCTGCCTGCAGAAGCACTGATGGAGAGCTGACCCTGACAAGCCAACCATCTGGTACAGGCAGCGGGCTGCAGTGGGAAGAAAGGGGTGCTGTGTTCCAGCAGCACTGTGGCCAAACAACCAGCAGCAGTAGCAGTCAGGGAAACGGCCTTATTCTTTTGGCAAAAGCCTCTCCATGTGTACATATGTCTGCTCTATAACCCACTCCCTGTCTGAATGAGAAATCAGGACCTTCTTGACATGAGGCAGCACATGCCAGATGCTGAGCAGTCAACAAGACAGATGCTGCCAGGGGGACAAAAGAGGTAATCATATAAATACTTAAAAGCTCCTTTTAATCAAAATGTTCATTGTCCTTTTTAAAAGGAAGGTACTTTTTAATAGCTATTTTATTCCTTTCAAAGCCAAGGAAGGGATGGAGGAAATATTTCTTTACACGGGTGAGGCATGCCCCTTTTCCCCCATAAATATAATAACTTATTTGAGACTTTCTTCCTTTTTGTTCCGTGGTGTTTTTTCCACATGGGATCGTATAAGGAAAGTGAACTTGGGGCTACTTCTTTGCTCATACATATTTTAATTTTGTGTACAGTATGAATGGTGTTTATTCTGAGAGAGAGTGTTCTCTGGACAAGATGTCAGAGCCGTGGTAGGAACTGATCCCTCACCATGCCCCCAACCTCTTGCAACACCCCGAAATTTGCCCATTGCATTAGGCCCATGGAAATCTGCCTAATAGTTTCCACTGTCCACTTCTTCTGTTTGTTTCTCTGTTTATTTCTAACACATCCTTTGACTCCCAGTCCTACTTGCAATGGCAAATAAAATATAAGCCTTTCCTCAATGCAGAGTAAGCAGGAAAGGGAAATATCTGCCTCACCAAGAAGTGCCCAGACCATCAGCTGGAGCATGGCCACTGCTGTCCTAGCTCCCACAGGCCAGTGCTCACTGAAGTGGAATTCTCTGCTCTCCCATAGACAGTTGCTGCTGCAGTCGCTGCCTGGGCTGCCAGAGAGGACAAAGGTGTTGGCGAATGAGAAGTGGATACAACACCTAGGCTTGCTGCTCCATCACCAGAGCACCTCCTGGCTCTGAGGAAGGCAGAGCAACAGATGTCTAAAAGTTTGCTTTCATTATAAACCCCAGCTGCCCTCACAGTCCTTGGGAATGGTGTCTTGCCTTTGCCCTTTTCAGCTGTGTGGAGAAAAGGCAAAGGGGCATGGCAGCAGGACGTGGCGGCCCCAGGGTCCCAAAGGCTGCTTTCTCCCAGCCTCTCTGCTTCCCTCCCCTGTCCCTGTGAGGATGCTGGCATGGACCATGAGCCGCCTGAGGTCCCAGGGGATGGCACCATCTGCAGTGAAGCTGATGAATTAGATTCTGCTCACCAGTGGCAGGCGGCACAGACAACACCCTGCCTACTCAGCTGAGGCAGAGGTAATGATGGGGGAAGAAACCTTGTTTTGTCATTGTGTCTCTTCCTGAGCAATTTCCAGACAAATGTTTCCCTACCTTTTCTCATTTGTGAAGGCAGTCTCTGCAACGGCTCCCACAGCAAATTCGCCGCCAGCAATGCCAACTTCCGTCTTAAGGACCGTGCAAGGCCAAACCAGGTTCTGTCATACTTAGGGTACATAAATAGCGTAAAAATAGAGTCATGTCCTTTTTTCTCATAGTCTGTTTCACCTGTGAGTTAAGTACCTCTTTAGTGTGGCACAAACAACTCATAAGCAGTTTGCTTAATAATCACGGTCATGTCCAACACAGGTGCTCATGTCCAACACAGGTGCTCCTACTCAGGTTTTACTTTGCTTTTCACTTAGAAATTGATGCCAGACTTTTATCTGATGATGGATATTGTCAAACCTGTGCAAAGCTTTGCAATGAGACCTCAGATGATTACTCAAGAGCGTGTTCCAGATGCGTCGCATCTCCATGACTGATGGCTGCCAGATGGCAGCTTGAGTGAGGGCAGGAAAAGGTACCATTTTAACATGTTTTTGTCTAACATGACCCCTTGATCCTCAGGAGAAGGCAGACACGTGGTGCACAAGAGGCAGTGTTCCTGGAGAGGCCAGACTAAATACAGAACCTCAGGAACACTTCAGTTTGGCTCACACCGTCATCGCTTTGTAAGCTCTGTCCCAGATCACGAGGGCTGGTTTTCTGCATACCCAAAAGCAGGAGAGCAGGGAGAAGAGGGGATCCAGGCTGTTCCCATCTTGATGGGAGCTGAGGCTACATCTCTCCTCGGCAGCCAAGGGATGCTCAAGTGATGGGACAAGGGTGCTGCCAGCTTGCGAGGGTCCTGCCACCCACGAGGGGCATGGCCCAGCTATGTGTTCAGGCTCACCTGAAGGGCCCCGGTCACTGCAGTTCAGGTTTTCTCAAAGCGTCCCTCTGTCTGTAGGAAATGTCATTCACACCACATTCACAGAGCACGAGAATATTAGAAAAATGCCAGCTGATATGAGTAATTAACATACTTTACAACTGTGGCTTGATTTCACACAACACCCTCTCTTCTGAGGTACTGCCCCTATCAAACTTCTAAAATTCTACATGGAAAAAAAATGTAGAAAATTCGGGAAAAAATGATTTGATTTCTATTCAGACCAAGCTGTAGAGATGATATTACCAGCTAACAATGCCAATAATGAAAAGCAGTTTGTCTTTCTGTGCAAACCTCACTACCAGCGATTCGGGTAAAGAGACCAAATTGTTCCAGTAGAGACACCATGAGTTAATAAGCACCTTCCTGTGCTAGGTTTTCTTTCTGTGCCTGCTAAGTACACAAATAAATATTTAACCTTCTACAAACAACCTGATTTTATGGAATAGCAAACAGCTGAAAGGTGTCTGTTCATAGCAGAGAGCCCTTCTCTCTGGGGGTAAGCACACAGCTGTTCCCACCAAACCTTCCAGAAGGGTGGTCCTTCTTCCCACCCTTACCTACCTCTTTGTGCCAGGGGACGACAGGTCTCTTACCTCCTTTTTGCCTCCAGAGCCAGGCTGCTGGTTAAGATTCCAGCGTAGCTTCCTGCAGGGTCAGAATACATTCCCTCTGACATGAACTCTCAGGACTAGAGTGCTTTGAATTATTTACTGTTACTAATCTATATAATGAATGCAACTTTTTGTTCCCATTCATGAAGTCTCCACAAAGAGGAAGTGCCTTTTACAAGCATGTGCTTTCTTACAAGAGTTTGCATTAGTTCGGGGTTTGTTCTAGAGTTAATGGCTCTGAGCGTTAGAAGTCTTTGCTGGGCAAGCTGCGACCAAAGCTGCCATCCAAGTTCTTCTTTGGTTGGGACAATCAAAGAATTGCAAATAGGACTTGCATTCTCTCCCACTTAAAATTCTTGAGCACATCTACCATGAGTTTTAGAGTTCTTTTAAAAATAGACGCAGGAGTGTTATGCGGGCACTGCTTTTTTTGATTGCTGGTATTTATGATGCTTGGCTTCTACGGTAATTCTGCAAGTCAGAACCCATTCATGCCTGTAAAAGGTAATAAAAGGGACTAGAGGCACTGGTGATGTTAGTCAGCAGGTTTTATTTTTACAGGCATTTTTGAATACTCATTGGTTGTATTAACCAAAGGGTCTCCTTTGCCAGCTAAACAAAACGTGGCAAGTTGTATGGTAGAGGAAATACTATCCAAGAGGCTGTGTGCAAAACCTGTCCAAGCAGATGGCTGAGTTAGGCGTGCACTCAAAACCTTTTGTGGTAGCTTTAGATGACATTGCAAAGTGAGTGTCCCTCCAGCCTCTCTGTCCGCTACCTGAGGAATGAATGGGTCAGCAGAGGGGATCCAAAATTTTTTCTTCACCTCATAGAGCTCTCAATGGTTGGCCACATTGCCGTAGCTGCACACAGATGTGGAGGAGGCAGTTGCATGCTGCCCCAGCAGTCCTGGTAGAACTGACTGGATCCAATGCAGACAACTTTGTACTTCTCCAAACAGCACCAGCAATGTCAGTGACTCTTGTAGTGTCCTGACCTGAACACTGCAAAATCTCCATCAAAGTCTCATTGAATTCAGTGGAAGATTGATCAATTCAAACTTTTCCCTGCTACTGACAGCCTTTCACAGTTCTGAAATGCATATCTGAAGGCTTGATTTCAGGGGCTGATGTTCAAGCCAGTGTAAAAGCAGAGACTGCAGAATAAGTGTGTCTGCAGTAGCACGTAAGATATTCAGCTATTCCTTGCAGTAGGAGGCAGCTGATTCATGCTTCATTAACCTGAATAAAATTTATAATCTTCCCTCTATCCCTAAGCAATAATTAACAGCTGAGTGCTGTAATGACTTCATGTTTTACTAAGACTTCATTTTTTACTAAATACAAACCAGCACATTTACTAGAACATTAAGGAGTATTACCATTAATAATTAAAAACTGAACTACAACTGTACAAATAAATGAAAAGAGTATGTTTCATAATGCATTATTTTTGGTCTTATATAGCATTTAGTCACTTCCTGATTTACAGCATCTTCTGGTTAACTTCAAATTAACGCTATTCTGATGCACATATGTTTTACCAATTAATTTTTAACACATGTAGTTATTCTCTCTCTATGAAAAGTACCTGTGAGTGCAACTGGGAGAGAAATCAATTGTCCAGAAGAAGAGAATGAAGGGTAAAAAGAACAGAACAAACCCAAAAAACACTCAGGAAATGTCCTACTTCACATCTTGTCTTTTAACCACCAGGACACACCAGAAGATATTTTATTTTGCAGTTTTTTTGAGATCCTTCACCTTGTGGAAAATTACAGTGACTTCTTTAGGACAAGATCTGACTTTACCCAATTATTTGGAGAGCAAAATACAGATTAACATGTGGACTCATGAAAAAAAAAAGAGATAGAAAAGAAGATTGATAATCGTAATTAAAATTCTATGAGACACTCATATTTGATGCTTTCTTACCGAGGTAGGTTGTATTGTCTCAGTGCCAGTGGAACTTAACAGCAAGTCATTAGCCATCAAATCACTAATACTGATTTTAAATCAAATAATGTCTCTTTGAGATTTATCTGTAAGAGCCTGGGTGTCTGAAAAATAATGTGGTACTTAATCATTAGACCAATTAGGGGCTGCAGGTTAAATATGCTACATAGAAGAGAGCCAGTGTTTTCTGCAAGACAGAAAAACCTGGTTCTGATTTCATTTACCAAGAGAACCCCTGCTAAGTCAAATATTTTATGTCAGTTCTATGAGATCAGAATTGGACCTAACCTTTCAGATTTCTATCTTTTTTTCACTAGGAGATTAAAGACAAGACCCCATTACATGTGATCTAATGCTGTGGCATATTATTTTAAATGTAAACCTTACAAAGTGTGAGAAAGAGATAAAAACAAAGAGGATTGAATAAAAGCATGTGCCTTTCTTTTTTTACCTTATATTATAATTTACATACACTCACCTTCCTATTTATATTGTAAAAATAGTTAAAACCAATGAAAATAAAATAACTTCCTAGCTAGCACTTTAAAAGAAATGTTGAGCCTGGAGGAAATTTCACAGCTGAGCTGTAGGCTCATGGGAGAAGGGAGGCTTTGTAACACGAGTGCTGCTGACACAACCTTCAGTGCAGATATGCTGGCAGTTCTTACCATGTGTACAAGGTCTTTTAGTTTAAGAAACGATAAAAAAAATTGAAGGCAGTTTGCTTCCAAAGGCATCGCTTTCTGTCTTACTATGGGAGGGTTGCAGTTAGGGGGATACATAATTGCAATTCATGATCTCTCTGACCAAACTTTTTTAAACCTTTTTTTTCCAGACGGGAATTCTTTTGAAGTGAGTGAGAGGCTCTGAATAGAGTATTATTATATACAGCTATACTGCAAGGCCCAAGTTGTTCAATATAATGGGGAGGACCACAAAAGCTGCAGACACCTGCATTAAGGATGAGAGAGGAGTCATAGATAAAACTGCTCCGCTGCTTCCAGCACAATACAGGCTCTCCTGCTTGCTACACCTCTATGGAGGATTCAAAGCCCTGTGGCAGTGCAACCAGATGGTCTCCGGTTCAGTTGGGCCACACAGTCCCTATGCATCCTGTTGTATGACAGGTCATTCTAGGAGACATTGGGGTCCTCTCTCTTTGGTCAGAGGAGAACACCCAACTAGGTATTTCATCCCAAAAGCCAAGCCCAGGGAGACACAGAAAAGCAAATGAGGACATGGATTTACAGATTTTCCTACTATGGCTTCAGTATTAGGGCATGGCAGTTCAGGTTAGCAAAAATAAGGCATTTTTTGGTGCCTTCATAGAAGCTGAAATAGCAACGGTTTGCACTTCTCATGCTCTTTTCTTGGGGGTGGTTCTAAGCTGTTTAATATCACCTGACTGAAAATCCACAGCAGTTCTCTAAGATGCATTTGGCTAACTTTTTACAGCCCTTGAGGCAGGGAGAGGGGCAGGAAATCAAGAGGGGTGTCAGGGGCACAGACGCAATCTTACATGATTTTACAGTGAGATTTTTGGAGAATGCAGCTGGGTGTCCATGACAGAGTTGCACTGCTATAATGTGTGCCAGAGCACCAGCAAGGACACTTCCCACACCACTGCCCTGCAGATCCACTCACAAACAGCAGCACTAGCCATGCAGGGGTCCCTGCTGCCCCTGGGCTTATTGGTTTAGTACCTCGGCATGAATCATTGTGATCATTTCCCACTGGCACCTGCTGGTTTGTGACATGTCCTCATGAGAAGCATAATGAAGGAAATGCGCCCAACCCACAGCAGTGCACAGCACATGGCATTAAAGACATTCCCTTTAATGCCACCCAAGAGACTGTCATCAGAATACCTTGCAATGCATCAGACAGGGGCGTTATTCCAGGCCTTATTCTTGTTGGAAGACTTTGAACAGAGAGCTGAGCTTTCTTAAATTATAGCTACCCACTGCCAAACCCACACTGCTTTTCACGATGTGAGCTGTGGGCCACATTTCTAGATTACACGTTTGTAATCTAGAAAGTCGAAATCAAGCATCCTCCTTACCTGTCATTTAGCCCCCAGTTTCTCAAACACTAGCTTTTGTTCTCTACACTGTTAACTGTTTCCTCACTATCTATCTGTTACAGGATTTTTGCTGTGGGGAAACATTCGTCTTTTGCACCAGCATTTCACAGAAGCCAAAGCGGAGCCTTGAGGGCATGTTTGGGACACAGGCAATGTCTGCCGTGTCACTTGGTTTCATATCTCTGGGAAGCCATGAAGCGGTGAAAGCCCAAAATGGAAATGCCCTTCTCATGGCCGGGGGTTATCACGCCGTCTGCTGCCCAGGCCACTCACCTCCAACTCCACACCGTGCATCCCCAGCTCTGCTGCAGCTCCTGCCCCAAGGACTTGACTGCAGATGGTCCATGGGAGCCATCCTGCTTCTTTCCCCTCTGGACTCCATCCCTTCAGGGAGGAAACACAGACCTCGAGTTGCAAGAAGAGTCAAGGACATGGTTCATCCTTACCTTAATTGGAAAGCGCTGGAGGGACCCAGCCAGCCATCTGTCTTCTCCATCAGGTTGTTAGCACTGCTTCACAGAGGAGTCTTTAAAGTCAGGAAGCGACCTTGGATCACTGGTGAGCAAGGAAGCGGCTACTGGCCAAGCATTTCTTATTTCAGCTTTTTGTGACCCCAAGAATACCACAAATCTTTGCTGAGGGTTACAAGACAGACCATCAGAGAGATAACTTTTATTCTGAGACCAAAGTTACTTTAAAGATTTGGATTTTGGAAAGGAATGAAGCAAAAGTGAAAGATTCATTCCTGTTCAGCATTTCTGTCCATCCACAAGAAGACCAGGAGTTAGTAAATCTGTCAGAGTTGTTTTAATAACTCTCAGCTAAAGCCTAATTCACTAAATCTGTCAATACAGAAAAGCTTATTGCTGTGGAAAAGTAGATCCACTCAGTGCAAGCATGTATTTTGCTATATGTAGCAGAATTATGGACACGGATAATCTCCTACTTTTGCTGCTGGTTTATATTGTTTATTAACTGTCCTCTATTCCAGAAGTCTCTCTTCCCATTTGCTGGGATTTTGTAGAGCATGTATAATTACAGAGAGACACCTATACATGCAGAGTTGCACATGTATGTGTACCTACATGCACAGTTTTCTACATTGCTGAAAGTACTGCTCAGGCATCTTCATTTAAAAAAAAAAAATTATATTACTTGCTGAAAGCTTTCTCAGTCATTAAACTTTCTGGCTGAATTGTGGCAGATCTGAGCAAGCTGATTTATCTCTCTTAGTTCTGTGGCTGGAAAATGGGGAAAACAGACCCACATATACAGCTCTTTAAGGTGCCTCAGGTGCTGGAAGGAGGACGGAAACTCCCAGGATAAAAATAGGTGATGTGACCTGGGACATGTTCAAGGTTGCGCAGAAGTTCCTGATGACCAATGCAGGCATTTCATCAGGCTCTGCATGAGACACTGGGCTATGCATTTTCTGATGAGGCTAGAAAGAAAACCAGAACAGGTACACTGTTCATTGCACAGCTGCACAGTGTCCATCCTTCTAAAGGAAGAGGTAAAAGTTCTGAGAAAACAATTATGTGAGGATGAAGTGAGAATCTGTGTTTGTAATAAGTACATGCACACACACACGCACACACAGGGTTACAGGTGTAAAAAGTCTAAGGGCAACTTTATCACAGTCATTTTCCTGCAGCTGCCTTTGCAGCCTTGAAAACCTAAATGTTCTTCTAATATTGGACTTCTGCTATGGTGTTTTATGACTTCATTTGTCATATAGTTTCTCTTAGGTACTGCCTTTATTTGTGCTTTAAACTAGAGGATATGTGGAGAAAGGGTGATAACTTGCCTATAATAGGGGGCAGAAAGAACAATTTCCCTGACTATTTTTGCACAAAACAGTGGCAAAATATTCAGTGTAAGAGAGTTTTGATGATACCTTATCTTTCAAGTCTTTCTCATATTTTCCAGTAATCGTGCTATTATGTATCTTTGATTCTTTTTATGATTACAGCCTGTGACACCCTAGTGCAGTGCATGAATTTATCCGTTTGCAATGATAGGGAAGCTTTCATTTCCACTTCACTGCTTCCCTTATCTACCAGCTGCCCATCATTCTCTGTCTCTTTGGCGCCTTCTCTTTTTCCTCACTCCTTACCCCGCTTCCGTCAAAAAGAAGAAATCAATTTTCAGTTGAAAAATAATCTTGGTGTGATAACTTTCTGACCCTGGGTGGAAATACTTGTTATAAATGAGACCTGCTTGCCCCACATCAGTGAAAGGGGAGATGAGCTAGACAGCACCTAAAATGGAGAGTGTATAGAAATCCAACAGATGTGCAGCAGGACTACCCCATGCAGGACTGGGAAGGCCAGAAAAGTTCTGTCCCTTTGCTCACATAGGTGCTTTAATCGCAGTGGCCAAATCAGTGACGTTTTTCTTTATGACCTGGTAAGGACACAGGTGGCCTGGAAAGGCTGTTATTTTGGTGATAAACAGAATAACAACGAATGACAGATCAGAGAGCTCTGATGTATCCTACCTAAAGCCAGATCCCTAAAACCCCAAAAAGTGCTCTGCATGCTGGGAGAGGGGA